>SJYQ01004926.1:652700-667854 GCA_006410935.1 Redunca redunca
ACAGTCATAGAGGTTACCTCTGTGTTTTTTAAAATCATATAAATTATATATATTATAAATATATAAATATAAATAAAATAATAAATAAAGATAAATATATATTATATATATAATTTATACAATTAAAAAACACAGATATATATATATATGGCTTCCCAGGTGGCACAGTGGTAAAGAATCCGCCTGCCAATTCAGAAGACACAAGAGACATGGATTCTATCCCTTGGTCAGGAAGATCCCCTGGAGAAGGAAATGACAACCCACTCCAGTATTGTTGCCTGGGAAGTCTCATGGACAGAGGAGCCTGGCAGGCTACAATCCATGGGTTCACAACAGAGTCAGACACAACTGAGTGACTGAACACAGCGTGTGTGTGTGTGTGTGTGTGCGCGCGCGCACGTGTGGCTGATTGTGTGCTATATATACACACAGTGAAAGTGCCTGAACACTACTTTTTCCATTAAATGCATTTGATTTCCTGAAGCCTGGGGCTGACCTGAGCAGCCCTGAGCAGTGACATTGTTTATCACTGATGTTTAAAAGCTAAAGTGAAAGTGAAGTTGCTCAGTCGTGTCCGACTCTTTGCGACCCCATGGACTGTAGCCTACCAGGCTCCTCCGTCCATGGGATTCTCCGGGCAAGAGTACTGGAGTGGATTGCCATTTCCTTCTCCAGGAGATCTTCCCAACCCAGGGATCGAACCCGGGTCTCCCGCATTGCGGGCAGAGGCTTTACCATCTGAGCCACCAGGGAAAGAAAACTCAATTCTGGCCAGTTGTCTGAAGGTGGGCACTTTTCTAGAACATTGAGAAGTGTCTAGTTCCATTCTCCTCAGTCTGAAATGGAGCTGATAGGAAACAGTTGTTCAGAGCAGACTTCCATCTCTAGTTTTCTCTTTTAACTCTTTTTCACCCCATCTTTTCCTTGTATAACTTGCTCCTCGCTTTAGCAATAAACAGCACAGTATTCCAGCAGATTTACAGAGCCTCCAGCATCCTACTCCTCTGGCTGTGAGGCTTCATTGTCTGGAGGGAGCACAGGCGGCAGCCATGTGCCTCTGCATTCCTTACCCATGCTCCTGGGGCTCCACGTTCACCTGCAGGCTGTGCTGTGCCAGGGCCATGCCCCTGAGCCACTCTGGGCACCAGCGGGCTTGGCAGAGCCTGGATTCAAATTGTGAAATACAGGACCTCACTGTGGGTATTGGCACAGAGAAAGCACAGGGCTCTCATGATAGGAAAGAAAAAGGACATGATGATTCCAACGCATTGTCTTGGCCCCCTTTCCTTTATGCTCACAGGGATACAAGTTAATCAGAGCTACAAGCCTCTTAGAGGTGCTCCTTGAATGCAAACCCCATGTCTTTGGTCTGGGGCACAGTGTGTGCGTGAGGAAGCCGTGGGATGCAGCCCAGGCTGTCAGCATCTGGCTGCAGGTCATCACAGGATCACACATAGCGTGGCTTCTCAATTAGCACTGGAATGACCTGCAGTGACCCTAGAGCAAGCTTTCTGAGAGTCCCTTCATAAGGTGTCTTTGGAGGCTGGATTTTCGTATCAGTTCAGTTCAGTTGCTCTGTTGTGTCCGACTCTTTGCGACCCCATGAATTGCAGCACGCCAGGCTTCCCTGTCCATCACCAACTCCCGGAGTTCACTCAGACTCAGTGATGAGTCAGTGATGCCATCCAGCCATCTCACCCTCTGTTGTCCCCTTCTCCTCCTGCCCCCAATCCCTCCCAGCATCAGAGTCTTTTCCAATGAGTCAGCTCTTCCCATGAGGTGGCCAAAGTACTGAAGTTTCAGCTTCAGCATCATTCCCTCCAAAGAAATCCCAGGGCTGATCTCCTTGAGAATGGACTGGTTGGATCTCCTTGCAGTCCAAGGGACTCTCAAGAGTCTTCTTCAGCACCACAAAAGCATCAATTCTTCGGCGCTCAGCCTTCTTCACAGTCCAACTCTCACATCCATAGCTGGTAAATGAAAGTTATAAGACTTTATCTCTGTTTCCAGGCAAGTAAGGGCCTTATGTTCTGCAAGACTCCAAGGCATCTTCTCATGTTAAAACATCCAGAGAAATGTATATTACCCTTTGACAGAAAGGTAGCCAAAAATCCAGAGAAGGAAATCACAACATTCCCTAAAATGTGTTAGTGTTTCAAGGCCTTACTAAGACCTTGAAATATTAGAAATGTTATAGTTAACCAGTTGAAATTTGTTAAATTTTCATGTTATTTTTCCCAGAGAACTGATACATAGGCCCAGTAGCCTTGAACCTTTATCCTCAGGACACCCTGCATCTTATCTTTAAATCAGATCAGTTATGAAATAAATGTATTCAGCCAAGCATTTAAAAGTAAATCCTTTCTCACCATCCAAGGTTTTTATTAACTCAGTAACTTATCAGAGGAACTCAGACTTTGCATTTGAATCACTTGGATTTTTTTATTTTTCCCCTAATTGAGAAGCCTAGGCCTCTTTCCAAAACAATTAAATAATAATCTCCAGGGGGGTGGATCCAGATAGCATATATTTTATTTTAATTTTACTTATTTGTTTTTAAAGGAGCAGTTTGCGGGTCTTTGTTCTCTGAGCAGGGATCAGATTTGTGCCCCCTTGCAGTGGAAACATGGAGTCTTAACCACTGGACCACCAGGGAAATCTATCATATATTTAAAACTCCTCAGATAATTCTAAAAATTATCAAAAAATCAGATAATTCTGATTTGGAGACCCACCTGTAATTTATTATGGGTGGTTATAGGAGTAGGAAAGAAAGAAAGAGTCAAATCTTCTAACCTTTTTTGATTCAGGTGCCCAGGTTTTGAGTGTCTTTGGTCTGTAACACTTTAGGAAGGCTGGGATTAATCACTCGTTGATTTTCTGCAATATTCACTGAGTGCTGGTATGTGCCAAGCACTGGGTTTTTCACACTGATTTGAAACTAACTCATTTCTCCTTTGGATTAAAGACAACCAAGCCTTGGTTGGAACTTCTGGAGTTATTCCAGACATGAACAAACCACTCAGTCCTTTCTCTGTTGGTTCGGGGCCTTGTAGAGGCTGACTGTGGGAGAGTGAAAGGAAAGTCTTTTCTTTGTAAATGGATTCTTATCTCAAGAAATTCTATTCCATGTCTAACCGACAAATTTACCCACGCAAAAGAGCCTGTTGAAGCATGACTTGTAATCCAGGTTTCTGTGTAGCAGGCAGAATCCTGGAGAACACTGCATATTGGCTTAGAATCAAGCTTTGTGGTATCATACATACTTCAGTATACTTTGCTCATTATAATTTTAGATTCATTGATTGCCAGAGTTGGAAAGGACCTGAGGGAGTCTCCTGTTTGCCTAGTTAATTTCCAGAGGAGGAAACTAAGACTCTGGAAAATAATGGAATCGACATATGACCCCCTTGAGACAGAGCCAGGCTGGCTGGTGGCCCTCTCATGGTACCATGATAGTCTCTAGTCCCGCCTCCTGACGTAAGGCTCCACTCTGTGTGCCCTGTCTTGCACTAAGGATGTGCAAGATGCTTTTTTAAAACTATGATCAGCAGTGTGCAAGATTTTAATTGGTGTTTGTTTTTAAGGCTTCAAAGCAAAACTCATTTCAAAATGAGAGAATATCACATGTGATAGTTTAGTTCAGTCTAGTTGCTCAGTGGTGTCCGACTCTTTGTGACCCCATGGACTGCAGCATGCCAGGCTTCCCTGTCCATCACCAACTCCTGGAGCTTGCTCAAACTCATGCCCATCGAGTCAGTGATGCCATCCAACCATCTCGTCCTCTGTTGTCCCCTTCTCCTCCAGTCTTTCCTAGCATCAGGATCTTTTCAAATGAGTCAGTTCTTCGCCTCAAGTGGCCAAAGTATTGGAGTTTCATCTTCAGCATCAGTCCTTCCAATGAATATTCAGGACTGATTTCCTTTAGGATGAACTGGTTTGATCTCCTTGCAGTTCAAGGGACTCTCTAGAGTCTTCTCCAACACCACAGTTCAAAAGCATCAATTCTTTGGCGCTCAGCTTTCCTTATAGTCCAGTTCTCACATCCATACATGACTACTGGAAAAACCATAGCTTGGACTAGACAGACCTTTGTTGGTAAAGTAATGTCTCTGCTTTTTAATATGCTGTCTAGGTTGATCATAGGTTTTCTTCTTAGGAGTAAGCATCTTTTAATTTCATGGCTGCAGTCACCATCTATAGTGATTTTGGAGCCCAAAAAAGTAAAGTCTGTCACTGTTTCCATTGTTTCCCCATCTATTTGCCATGAAGTGATGGGACCAGATACCATGATCTTAGTTTTTTGAACATTGAGTTTTAAGCCTGCTTTTTCACTCTCCTTTTTCACTTTCATCAAGAGGTTCTTTAGTTCCTCTTCGCTTTCTGTCATAAGGGTGATATCATCTGTGGTAATCGAGGGTGGTATCTGAGGTGATTGATATTTCTCCTGGCACCCTTGATTCCAGTGTGTGCTACACCCAGCCTGGCATTTTGCATGATGTACTCTGCATATAAGTTAAATAAGCAGAGTGACAATATACAGCCTTGACGTACTCCTTTCCCGATTTGGAGCCAGTCTGTTGTTCCATGCCTGATTCTAACTGTTGCTTCTTGACCTGCATAGATTTCTCAGCAGGCAGGTAAGGTGGTCTGGTATTCCCATCTCTTGAAGAATTTTCTACAGCTTGTTGTGATCCACACAGTCAGGCTTTGGCATAGTCAATAAAGCAGAAGTAGATGTTTTTCTGGAATTCTCTTGCTTTTTCTATCATCCAATGGATGTTGGCAATTTGATCTCTGGTTCCATTGCCTTTTCTAAATCCAGCTTGAACATCAGGGAGTTCACGTTTCATGTACTGTTGAAACACAGTTTGGAGAATTTTGAGCATTACTTTGCTAGCGTGTGAGATGAGTGCAATTGTGCAGTAGTTTGAACATTCTTTGGCATTGCCTTTCTTTGGTATTGGAATGAAAACTGACCTTTACCAGTCCTGTGGCCACTGCTGAGTTTTCCAAATTTGCTGACATATAGAGTGTAGCACTGTAATAGCATCATCTTTTAGGATTTGAAATAGCTCAACTGGAATTCCATTACCTCCACTAGCTTTGTTCATAGTGATGCTTCCTAAGGCTCATTTGACTTTCCATTCCAGTATGTCTGGTTCTAGGTGAGTGATCACACCATTGTGATTATCTGATGATCTTTTTTGTACAGTTCTGTGTATTCTTGCCACCTCTTCTGCTTCTCTTAGGTCCATACCATTTCTGTCCTTTATTGAGCCCATCTTTGCATGAAATGTTCCCTTGGTATCTCTCATTCTCTTGAAGAGATCTCTAGTCTTTCCCATTCTATTGTTTTCCTCTATTTCTTTGCCTTGATCCCTGAGGAGGGCTTTCTTATCTCTCCTGGCTGTTCTTTGGAACTCTGCACTCAAAGGGTATATCTTTCCTTTTCTCCTTTTCCTTTAGCTTCTCTTCTCTTCACAGCTATTTGTAAGGCCCCCTCAGACAACCATTTTGCCTTTTTGCATTTCTTTCTCTTGGAGGTGGTCTTAATCACTGTTTCCTGTACAATGTCATGAACCTCCGTCCATAGTTCATCAGGCACTCTGTCTATCAGACCTAATCCCTTGAATCTATTTGTCACTTCCACTGTATAATCCTAAGGGATTTGATTTAGGTCATACCTGAATGGTCTAGTGGTTTTCCTTACTTTTTTCAATTTAATCTGAATTTGGCAATAAGGAGTTCATGATCTGAGCCGCAGTCAGCTCCTGGTCTCGTTTTTGCTGACTGTATAGAGCTTCTCCATCTTTGGCTGCAAAAACTATAATAAGTCTAATTTCGGTATTGACCATCTGGTGATGGTCAGAGTCTTCTCTTGTGTTGTTGGAAGAAGGTATTTGCTATGACGAGTGTGTTCTCTTGGCAAAACTCTGTTAACCTTTGCCCTGCTTCATTTTGTACTTCAAGGCCAAATTTACCTGTTACTTGAGGTATCTGTTGACTTCCTACTTTTGCATTCCAGTCCCCTATGATGAAAAGGACATCATTTTTGGGTGTTTGTTCTAGGTACTTAATCCTTAAAAAGACAAGGAAAGTGGCTTGCATTCTTAAGATGTTCTTGATTTAGGTACTAGAATTTTGCTCCTTTTGTCCTGTTGATTACAGCCCCATCTGCTGGCTGCAAAGAAAGATGATTCAAAGCTTTCGGACTTTGAATTCTAGTCTTCCCTGGGGTTCCTAATAGACAGGATCTCTCCATGTCTATCTGATACCATAGATACATGAATGTGTGATAATTTTACCTTTATACATGTATATATATGTATGTGTGTGTGTATATGGATGTAGATAATGAGACCACATAATTAGTGTTCATTTAAGAAATGAAGAAATCAAGTCAAAGTATTTCATGACTTGTCCAAAATCCTGCAGTTAGATGTGTCAGAGCTGAGACCCGTAGCATGCCTTGATTGCTTGAACATTTAAACTAATCAATATGTGTTTCTTTGTGTCCAGCATTATGGATACATTTTGGTGAACCAGTTGTTGATGATTTTGATCAAGAGCCTTTTAAAATGTACCTCTTAGTAAAAATCTGGCAATACAACAATCCATTGACTTTTGTACTTGGGTTCAATAAGAGAATCAGGCCCTCATGCCCTAAAGAATTTATTATGTATAATGAATTAACTTTCTCTCCTATGCAACTAGTATGGTGCCATCCTTGAAAGAATTGAGAAAATAGTCACTCAAATCGTTTCTAATTAACAAAAACTGGAGGGTAAAAATATCCTCCCATCTTAGCCCACTTTTGGAGGTACTCACCAGTTTAACTGTATCCTTCTAGACTTTTATTCTCTGCATGTAAAACCATTTAATATATACATGGATATTCATACACACAGATGGATGCAATGCCATGTGTATAACAACAGGTGATGAAAAAGCTGGGGTAGTCCAGAGGAGAGGGAATCAGTCCTACAAAAGGTAAGGACTAGCAAGGGATTCACTGTGGAGGTGCTGTCAAATGGGTCTGAGAGGGTGAACAGTTGAGTGAGAAGATTTGAGGGGGATGAGCACAGTTGTGTGGCCAGAGAAGAAGGTGTGCACTGGTGCGTGAGAGCTGCCTGGGTCCAGGAAAGCTCTGGCAGCACTGGAGGGTGAGCTGGTGTGTGAAGACCAAGCAGCATGGTACCTTGTAGGTCATGTCAAGTCATTTGGACTTTATTCTGAACTAAGGGGAGCCACTGATGAATTTCAATTGGTTTGGTCAGTATATTCTATATTGTGGAATGATGGCTCTTTAAACAGCAGGGAGAATGGTTAGAAAGAGAGCAAGACCAGAGGGAAGATGGAAGAACGATTAAGTGGTTATAAATTGGGAGTGATCGTCTATAAAATAGGAATAACAATACCTGCTTTACAGAGTTGTTGTGAAAATAAAATGCGATAACATCTGTGAATGTGCCTGTTAAGTTCTAAAAAGGAAAGGTATTATTTTTTTAATACCATCTGGCAAATATTTCAGCTCTATCACTTTCCCTTGTGAAAATATCCTGATTTTCTCAACAGTATTTCCTGTGTTGCTTATATATGTGTTCAGTCACTTCAGTCATGTCCGATGCTTTGTGACCCCATGGGCTGTAGCCTGCCAGGCTCTTAGTCCATGGGGTTCTCCAGGCAAGAATACTGGAGTGGGTAGCCATTCCCTTCCCCAAGGAATCTGCCCGATCCAGGGATCAGACCCGCGTCTCCTGAGGCTCCTGCATCGAAGGCGAGTTCTTTACCACTGAGCCACTGTATTGCTTAGAATGAGAGGAAAAAAATGACCCAAGAAAGGAGGAAATTATTTTATTTAAAAAAAGAAAACATACTGTTTGCTTAGACAAGCAAGAGTGTTTGCCAGCATGTCAGAATGCACTTCAGATTTTTTGAGGCCATTTGTGATGCCAGAGAACTGTAGCATCTTTTTTTGTGAATGAAATGTAAGTTTTCTGGACTGTTTTTAAAAAGCTGAGTCATGGGTAGTGAAAGACCTAGTCCTTTAGGTCTTTGCTTGAGAGGGGCCTGCGTTTCCCCTGAGAAAGAGCTTTCTTGGACTGGACTGTTAGCCCAGAAGTGCTTAAGGGCGGAGGACAGACCGGTCGCTGCTCGTTGCTGTAACTTCCATCTTGCGCACCTGTGCTGAGATCCATTCCGCCACCATCCTTGTTCTGCCTTCACTGGTAAACGCCTCGTCTCATGTCCCCTTCTGATTACATTTACTTCCATCTCTTATTCTCCTGTGGCCTCTTTAACTTGAGTAGAGAAGTGACCTTTTCTAAAGACCACACAAAGGAAAGATGTTTTGTTGCCTTTCCTTCTGATAGTCTTCATAGTGTTCATAATCGCTGCTGTGGGTCCCTGTTCCCCTCAAGATCAGTGAAAAAAGGATTAAAAAAAAAGCAAAAAAAAAAAAAAGGATTTCCCTTCTTTCCTCTTCTCTGCAGTGTTTTTCTAACCTCCCTCATTTTATGTGGAGTTCAAAATGTGTGGCTTCTGTAAGCACTGGAGAACTAGACCAGAGGGAGAAATGATGTCACTATCATTTGGTAGGAGCGTGTGTAGTGAATGGATGCTTCTCCTTTGGGTCCTGATGTCCTCTGCAGCTTGGGGGCTTGGCATAGGGCCTGCTTGTGCATTTGGCACGTTTTTTGCATGGATGAACTTTAAAGTGTTTTCCTGGCTCTCCTTGGGGTTTTCTTGCATGGCTCTCAGTCGCCATGCAGGCAGAAGTTTGCAGCAGTGTCCATACACTGGTTTCCCACTCAGCTTTTCTCTCCTCTCTGCCTGGGCCCACTCTTCTCAGCTCGCCTCCTCTATCCACTAGTGGAGATTTATGGAGGTTTTAGTGTAAAAGTGAAAGTCGCTCAGTCGTGTCCGACTCTTTGCAACCCCATGGACTGTACAGTCCATGGAATTCTCCAGGCCAGAACACTGGAGTGGGTAGCCTTTCCCTTCTCCAGGGAATTGTCCCAACCCAGGGATCGAACCCAGGTCTCCCGCATTGCAGGCGGATTCTTTACCAGCTGAGCCGCCAGAGAAGCCTAATTTTAGTGTAGATTGCTACTTAAACCATTTACCCTCCGTATGTAGAGGTACCATCCAGTGCTTACTTTGGGCCTGGTAGGCAAGTGATTAAAATTGAGTGACGTTCTTTTCATCACAGAGTTGCTTTTAGTGACATTATTCTTTTGAATTATGCACATTTTAGAAAGGATTGCTGTTTGGGGGTGAACATTCCTTATGTATGAAGGTTCTCTTGGCCCTGTTTTAGAGAATTTGAGTGCTGACCTAGGGATTCAGCTATGTAGGGTAACAGAACTTTGGTTTTCCATTTGCTTGTTGATGGGGTGCCCCACCTCTTTTGTCTGTCCACTTTCTTCCTCCTTCTGATGACACCGAATGTAGGCTGGTTGAAGGCTTTTCCTAATTAGAATTTCTGGACTCCTAACTGTTCCTTCTGCTTCTGAATAGCTCTCCCTCTGGCTCACTTTGACCCACTAAGATTTCGTCTGTCAGGATGTTTATAACCAAGTATCTTGAGAGCTTCCAGTAGATTTCAGGAGAGTAATACAGATCTCTGCCTCACTTCCTCCAGAGGTGGATATTATATTGTTAGTTATGAAACTTAATACTTTAACTTTAGGTGTTATGATTTTATACAGACAACTATTTTATACAGACAACTCAGAATTTATGAGAATACCTTTGATATTCTCATTATAAGTTAGTTAACATGAAGTTATAGCATAAGTGCTTAAACAGGGTCTTAGGAGTTAGAATCTTGGCAAATCCATTACTAGTTGTATGACTTTGGAATGCTTTCTTAGCCTCTTTGGGGTCTTACTTTTAGTTTAAGTTTAGTTTTAGTTTAGTTTTGTTCTTTTAAAAATAGGGAGAATGATAGCTACTTTGTAGGGTTACTATATTAAATGAAATCCTTAAAAATACTTAGTATAGTTTTGACACGTAGTTAACACTCAAAACGTGGTATATATAAAACATATGTAAGTGGGGCCTAAAGAAAGTTATAAAATTAATTCACTTGATTTAGATGTGTTACATCCCAGGGGACTAAGGAAATTGCATTTATCTCAAGAGTCCCAGTTGAAATATCTGAGAAAACAACGTAAGAGATATTGGCAAATCTTCCAAATATGAAAAAGGTAGACTATGAGATGTATAGACAAGAAAGTTTGACTCCAGTGCACAGGAAAGTTCTGAAACAATAAATTAGCCATATGGATTATAATCATTTAGTAAAAACTGTAGTGGTTGCTAGGAGTCACCGTGGGCTTACCAAGAACGATTCTTCCCCAACACCCATTTCCCTTTCAAATAGTATTATGCGGTATGTAAAGTCCCAGGTGGCTCAGATGGTAAAAGCATCTGTTTGCAATGCGGGAGACCCAGGTTCGATCCCTGGGTCAGAAAGATCCCCTGGAGAAGGAAATGGCAGCCCACTCCAGTACTCTTGCCTGGAAAATTCTATGGATGGAGGAACCTCGTAGGTGACAGTCCATGGAGTCACAAAGAGTTGGACACGACCGAGTGACTTCACTTTTCCATTTCAGCAAAGAATCTTAATTGTCCACTTATGGCTGCTGCTAAGTCACTCAGTCGTGTCTGACTCTGTGCAACCCCATAGACGGCAGCCCACAGGGCTCTCCCGTCCCTGGGATTCTCCAGGCAAGAACTCTGGAGTGGGTTGCCATTTCCTTCTCCAATGAATGAAAGTGAAAAGTGAAAGTGAAGTCACTCAGTCGTGTCCGACTCTTAGCGACCCCATGGACTGCAGCCCACCAGGCTCCTCCATCCGTGGGATTTCCCAGGCAAGAGTACTGGAGTGGGGTGCCATAGCCTTCTCCCCACTTATGGCTAGTACAGTAAAATTAATGGGCTAAAATTACTGGCTTTGCAAGTTAGCAGCCATCAAAGCCAGCTGATGAATGTCTTGGTTTTCTTGATGGGGTCTCTGGTGGAATACCATGGAGTTCTGGCTTGTAACTTTCCCACTTAAGAATTTAGGAATTTGGATGAAAACATAGGGAATGCATGTGTCCCAACAAAATATGCAGATGGCCCAAAGTGGTGAGGGGTCATAAATAGAAGAGAGAATCAAACTCCAGAATATTTCTGGTTATCTGAAGCATCACATAGAGCCCAAAAGACTGAGTTTAATGAAGCTAAGTTCAAAAAGTCAAGCCTGAGTAAGAGAGGAGGTCTTGTTTGGTAGAAGTTTAGGTAAAAATGATCTGGTCATTTAACTGACCCTAAACTTTATATTATTCTATTCATTCAAGAAGCATGTACTGAAAGTATTAATACTACCTGCCATGCTCTTTTCTCAGCACTGGGGAGACAGTAATGAACAAAATAGTCAAAAATCCCTGCCTCCATGGAGCTTATATTCTTTATATGCCAACCATCATGCAGCTACCTGAAAAAATGTACCTAAGGTTAAGCTTTATCTGCAAAATTATAATATCCAGCTCAGCATAGTTAATAGCTCTGCCCTATTATTTAGTGTCTTATTCTTGATGCTGTATCTTGCACTGGGATCATTACTTTCAGTTCAAAATACCCTGCTCTGAACAAACAGAACAAAAAACAAACGAACAACAAGTGACTTAACACGACGGAAGGACTAGAATTCATGTTGGAAGAGAGCTGAGGGATGATAAGAGTGAGCTTAGGAGGAAATTATATCCCACCAATATTTGCAGGATATATGAGAAGAGCTTATGTGATGTGTAAGCTTGTTCTGTGTTGGCACCAGGAGACAGTACTAATTTAAAGATGATTTCTGGTAAATATAAGAAAGCTTGCCTGTGAAGTGTCCTGGCTGCAGCTGGACGCCCAGCTGTGTGAGCTCCTAGAGGGCTGAGGTACCTCTCTTGTGATTCCTAGTTGTGTCGTTAGTACATGGTGAGCACGCAGAGATGTGTGGATGAATATTCACATGGCATTTGTAGGGATAATCTGGCTAGGAAATAATGTTTAAAATTTTCAGTTCAGTTTTCCTTAAGGAATCTGAGGGTGGAATAAAGTACCGGAGAACAGCTGTGGGGTACTAGGCTGTAATCTTTTGTCACATTGTAACATTTACAAGTGAATTAAACCACTTTTCTTAAGAGACATTTAAAAGACCATTTTAGAATTTCTTGGAAATTTTTAAAAACATTTATTTGACTCTGCTGGATCTTATTACTGTATTCGGGATCTAGTTACCTGAGGAGGGATGGAACCCAAGTCCCCTGCATCAGGAGCTCAGGGTCTTTAGCTACTGGACCACCAGGAAGTCTTGAAATTTATGATATGCTTATTGATACATTATCTTACCCAACTTAACCTCCATTTTTTTTTTTTTTTTGAGGCCTTCACTATAATTCTGACCCAGGGCCTTGCTTTCTCTGAATTTAACAACAGTTGTGCAGTACATAGCGTTTAATTCTAACCTCATTGCTTCATGGGTCTCTCCATCAAGGTGACAAGATTTTTGAGGGCAAACCGTATTTTATTTTTTACTTATGTTCTCCCAGACACATAGCAGAAAGTCAGGAAGTGATGATTGATTGATTGATTCATCAAAGGGAAAGTCAGCAGCTGTACCGTTTGAGCAACTGTAAGAACTCATGTAAGGTGTAGCAAGTTAAATAGACTTTAATTTCTCTATGCCTTGCATCCAAGTAAGGGATTTATATTTTTAATTTATTAGTCTCCTACTTTGGCTGAGCAGGTGCTTTGTATATAGTTGACTCTTTGTATATAGTTGAATCTGTGTTAATGGCTGTAGTCCAGGGTTCAAATTGTCTTCTTGGCCGAACCTCTGAGGGGAGCTAAGATTCTAGGTACAACCCCCAAGCCCAGTTTGGAGGCTCATTTATTGTGATTCATGTACTTGAGTGGCCAGATCTAGCACCCACTTACATTTGTATTTCAGATAAACTGCAGTGCAGTATTTGGGACACATTTATATTTTAAAAGTAATCATTGTTTATCTAGAATTGAATGTAACTGAGTGTCCTGTGTTTTATCTGGCACTTCTCCGTATAAACCCCATTCCTTTCACATGCCCATAAGTCTAAGCTCTTAATTAACTCCCAAGTAAACTTCACTGAAAGAAGGCATTTGTGCCTTTGTGATGGATTCCAATGGCAATTTTTTAATTGGAAAAAATGGAAAATCCGTGTACTCTGTACTGTTTTTGTCATTTTTTTTTCACATATGTCCAATAATGATAATTCCACAAACATCTGGGGTATCAGGGGTGCCAGGTTACTCTTTCATGGTTTCCCTGGTGGAATAGTTCACTTGGTTCATATGATACGTTGCTGATATTATTTTGCTCAGGGACCACAGAAGCCACTGCTAACAAATAATCAGGTTCTCTGCCTTGGAATCAGATGAAATGTGAATTTGGGATAATCTGTGTTCTTACTTCCTACACATCAACTGCATGGACTGGTAAGAGCTGCAGAGATCAAAGCAAAGCATAGCCTCTCTCAGTTAATTCTTTAGTTCTCTTGTTTCGTCTGCTCAAAAGGAAGATCATATTCTGGTTTGTTCTATCTTACAGATTTCTTTTGAGGGGTAGAAATTTCACACTTAGGAAAATTGCATTCATTTTCCCTAAATAAATAATAACTCATTGTTTAGGAGCAAAGCAGCTTTATGCTATCAGGCAGCTCTGTGCTAGGTACTAAGGGGAAACAGGATGAGTAGGCTGTCCTGCCTATTTTCAGGGATTCACAGGAGTCTATCTGCCTGTTCAAAGCTTGCTTTTAAATGGCTCAGCAGTCATTTCAAAGAAGTCTGTGGTAAGAGCTAATTAGCTCATAATGAAATGATTCTTCTCTCAAACATTTTAAATAAACACCAAGTTGTACGTTCTGAGCAGAAGCTATTCCTAATTGGTAGTTCGAAGGGCAAGAATTAGACTGTTTTCTTTTCTTTTAGTTTTATCGTTAGGACTTTGCTGCTCCTGGTGTGGTCTGCAGACCAGCAGCAGCAGCATCTCCTGGGAGCTTGTTAGAAATGCCAGGCTCTCAGGCCCTGCCTAGAATCCACTGAACCAGAATGTGCGCTGGGACTAGACTCCCCAGCGATTCATGTGTGCCCTCTGAGAACCCTGTCGTAATACAGAATTCCTCTACCTCCCCTTGTGCAGACTGATCATCTGAGGATCTTGTTAAAACAGGTTCCTCTCCAGCCTGGGCTCCAGAGATTCTGATTCTGTTTGAGGAGAATTTGCATTTCTCACCGTCTCCCCAGAGATGCTGCTGCTGCCTGTCTGGGAAGCACTCTTGGGGAAGCATCGGTCTAGTTTGCTTGGGGTACTGAACTGCCCTTTGAGGATGATGGTGCCTAGAACCCCAGTGAGGTGGTCAGTCTAGTGTTCCACTGCTTGCCCTGGAGTCAGAAACCTGAAGGTGAAGCTGATCCCTGGAGCATCCAGCCTGTTGTGGGGATGGATTTGCATACAACGGGCTGTTCAGGTCCGTCTGTGTTGGCTGTTGTGAGGCTGCAAGAGAGGGAGCAAGTAAATGCTCCTTGGGGGCTCAGCCGTCCAAAGTGGGCCCTGCAAGATAATAGCATTTTGGCCCATTCCTGAGATTCCTGTGAATAAATGCTAGAGGGGTAGGCTGTACAGGGAAGCAGTGATGGTTATCCTGTTTTGCTACAGGATCAGATACAGAGCCTCCAGAGAGAAGAGCAGAGAGCACGCGAGATGAGTCGGGGAAAAAAGTCCGGGAAAAAGATGAAGAGGCATCACCTCTTCACCTTATAGTGTTTAGATTCTGTCTTGGAACTTGTTGCTATTACGACATGTGTTTTTTTTTTTTTATTTTTTTTAAGATAGCATGTCTCTTTGTACTTACATGTCTCAGGTACTTATTCCATGTGTACACTTTTTTTTTCTTTCAGGATTAAGCATGAGAACATTGTGGCCCTGGAAGACATCTATGAAAGCCCAAATCACTTGTACTTGGTCATGCAGCTGTAAGTACTGTGTTTAATTGTTTGCAGACCTGGAGTTGCAAACTCAGATGCCTAAAGGGCCCGGTTGTGAAACTTGAATTAATGGAATGGGTCAGTAGTAAGA
>SJYQ01004926.1:673296-752859 GCA_006410935.1 Redunca redunca
TCAGTATTGGGTGGGTGGGCAGGGGTCTGGGGGACCCACGTGAGGTGTGGTTGGGGGAATCCAAGGCTCTCTTTGCAGAGGAGCCATCATAACATGCAAGGCTGAAAGGCTGGTACACAGAGAGGCTTTAAGGAGCCTGGGTGGGATGTGAGGGGCTCAGTCTTGGCAGGGGGGGCGTCCGGTTTGTGAGAGGTTTAGTCTGTGAGGGGTCCAGTGTGTGTGTGGGGTTTAGAATGAAGGGGGTCCAGTCTGTGGCAGTTGGTTCTTTAAGGGTCTCAGTTTATGGGGGATGCAGTCTGTCGTAAGGAGCTCAACCCATGGAGGGTCCGGCCTGTGAAAGGTGCCTTCTGTAATGTGTTCGGTCTGTAGGGACATGTCTCTGGGGGCTCAAGCTGTATGTGGTTTTAGTCCTGTGGGGTTTCAGTCTGGCTGGGATTGGAGATGGTGTGTCCTCTTGGTGGGAGATATGACTGGAGTCGGTGACGGAGACAAACCCAGTACTGCAGCTGTCATCTTCCAGGCTAATTACTTAATATGGCTTTATTGTCTTTCCTGCCACTGAAAAACCTACTGAGAGTTAAAGAGTTTAGAGAGTTAAGAAGGAAAGAAAAGAAAAAGCCGAGATCCAGTATAATCATGGACCAGTCTCACTAGGTTCCACTGTGAAATTGCCAAAATACAATCACATTTTTTAGATCTCTTATTTTAAGATTTTTTTTTTTTAAGTAAGCATTTACAGCTATAAATTTTCCTCTTCGCTGTGCTTTTGCTGAATCCTATTTTTGGTATATTGTGTTTCCATTTTCAGTTGTCTCAAGATAGTTTCTACTTTCCCTTGTGATTTCTTCTTTGACTTGGTGTGTTGTTTAATTTCTACATATTTATGAATTTTCCAGCTTTCCTTCTGCTGTTGATTTCTAGTTTCCTTCCCTTGTGATCATAAAAGAAACTTTATATGACTTCATTCTTTTAGAATTTAATTTTGTGTGTTTTGTTTCTTAATGTATCTTGGAGAATGTTCCATCTGAACCTGACAAAAATGTGCATGTGCTTTTGCTGGGTGGTATAGTCTGTGTATGTCTCTTGGGTTCAGTTGGGCTGTAGTGATGTTCAGAGCCTCTATTTCCTTATTGATACGCTGTTTGGCTGTTCCGTTTATTATGGAGAGTAGCGTATTGAAGTCTCCTTCTAGTTTTATAGAGCTGCTTTCCTTTTCAATCCTTTTGACGTTTGCTTCATGTGTTTTGGACCTCTGACATGATACGTGTTTGATGCGTGTGTCTTCTTGTTGAATGGATCCTTTTATCAACATGTAATGTCCTTCATTGTCTCTTATAACAGTTTGACTTTATAATCATGTTTTAATGCAGTTTTATTCTAAACAATGTCTTGGGCTTCCCCAGTAGCTCAGCTAGTAAAGAATCTGCCTGCAATGCAGGAGACCCCGGTTCAATTGCCAGGCTACCCACTCCAGTGTTCTTGGGCTTCCCTGGTGGCTCAGATGGTAGAGAATCCGGCCTGCAGTGTGGGAGACCTGGGTTCGATTCCTGGGTTGGGAAGAGCCCCTGGAGGAGGGCACGGCAACCCACTCCAGTGTTCTTGCCTAGAGAATCCCCATGGACACAGGAACCTAGTGGGCTACAGTCCATGGGGTCACAAAAAGTCAGACACAACTGAGCAATTAAGCACAGCACAGACAACACCTTACTCATTTTATCCAGTTTGAACAAAGCTGAACTACTTTAATGAAATCGAATGAGTTCTTTAAAGTATGCACAATTTAAAAAACCTAGCGACTAAACTACCACTACCATATACATTTTAGAATAATTGTAAAAATTTTGATAGGTTGCATCTGGTCACTAATATGTATTCAAATTTGAGAATCCATAAACATATATAAAAAGTAGAGGCATCCATAGAATATAAAACATCAATTTCAGAAATTACCCACTTACTAACTTACACATTGTACACATATTTATTTGACTTAAGGATACATATAATGGTGTAGAGTCAGCAATTGGAGCTTATAAAATAAAAAAAAATAGTGATATCTCTGTGGACTTCATTGCTTCTAATTTTCTAGTAGATAAACATTTGAGGCTTGTAAAAAGCATGCATATAAATTAATTAATACAATAAATTTCTATAATGAATTTCTGCATATATCAGATTAGACATTCTAGTATAAGATGCCCCTGAATTACAATTCCATTTGATGACTTATTAAAAGAGCCAGACTCCCTACTCCAAGCAAACCGATTTTCTCATGCTCTGCAAATAGGATGTGGATGTCCTAGCCTCAGAGTTTCTCTCATGTCTTCCGAGGTTTTTAAACGCTCTTTCTCTTCTTCTGAGGCATCTGGACCCTCTCTTTTCTCTTGGAGCATCAGACTAAACCCTTCATATCCCACCCAGACTCCTTAATGCTTCTTCTTTTTTTTTTTTTTTTAAAGCAGCCCTTCAGCCTGGAGCACAACCCCCTTAGGCCCAGCACATCCATCAAGCTAAGTCCTAATCACGTTTCACCCAAGGGTGTCACCTCCACTAGAGCCTTGTCTGTGACCTTAGAGAATTCTGCACAAACCTTGAAGAAAGCAGCAATAAAATTGCTCCTCTTTAGAATGTAAGCTGTGCACCCGCTGTGGTCCCAGGGCCCCAGCTCACAAAGACTCACTCTTTCCTGAAATTCTGTACACTTACAACCTGTCGTGGTCATTGTGCAGCTTAATAACCATTCATTCATGTACTCAGCAGGTGCTGCTGGAGCCCCTGCCATATGTCTGGGTTTATTAACCCAGGAGATGTTACAATGAATACTGCGAACTCCCTTCCTCAGCAGAGCAAACATTATAGCAGGAGAGAGAGAAACAGATGAACAGTCCACTTCATAACCAAGTTCCCATCTACCAGGCAGTGGTAAGGTCTATCGAGAAAAGGAGAGTCGGAGGACGTGAAATTCTGAAAGGTGGGCAAGTGGTTTGCTATCTTATACACATGGTCAGGGGAGACCTTTCTGAGAGGTGGCATTTGAGCAGAGACCTGAAGGGAGTGAGGTCATGAACCACATGGCCAGGCCTGACTTCACTGGTGTGGCTCACGGAGCCCCACACCCATAAAAGCCCCCACACTTGGAGTTCAGTATTTTGTACTTGCCATCTTAAAATTCTTTTTTTTTCTTTTTTAAATAAAACTTTTTATTTTCTATTGGAATATAGCTGATTAACAATGTTGTGGTAGTTTCAGGTGGACAGCAGAGGGACTTAGCTATACATATACATGTATCCATTCTCCCCCAGATCCCCCTCCCATCCAGGCTGCCACATAACACTGAGCAGAGTTCCCTGTGCTATACAGTAGGTCCTTGTTGGTTGCCCATTCTAAATATAGCAGTGATTGACTCTGAATTTGTGTTTTGTAAGTGACGTCCCAGGAACCTGGAGCGTCGGCTCGTATCCAGTTCCACTCCGGTCGTCTTCCCGCCTGCCACCTTCTCCCCTGCTCGCACCCTGTGGGGATCTGGGCATGGTAGGGGTTCTGGTCAGATGTTTGCAGCCCACACTCCAGTTCAAGTGGAACTGCAGGTGCTGTGGGGTCTGCACTCACCCCACAGGCGAGAATCCCCGTGACTGAAGGAGCATGACATTAAATAACACAAAAAAAGAAAAAAGCACCATGACAGGTTGAGTGAGAGACAGTAGAAGAAAGGGGGGGGGAGGAAAGTTTTCCTGGTTTCTGAGCAAGAAACGTTTGGTTTTATTTTGCACTTGGCGTAGCCTTTGCTGTGGCCAGCCCTGCACGTGGCTGTCGGAGAAAACATCCCGGTAGCGTGACCGCAGGTGCATGGTGAGGGTGGAGCAGGTGCGTCCCGTCATAGGGGACAGTCAGGGGGGCCGGAGGGGCCGCTAAGAGGCAGGGCTCAGGTGAGCAGCTCAGCAGAAGGGCCCCAGTTGGGGCACATCGAGTGGGGCCTGGATTCAGGAGGAGGAGGGGTAGCAGGGAGGAGGTCTGAAGAGGGGAGTTCTAGAACACTCCACAGTTTACTTGTGTTGCGGCACATTTACTTTTAAGTGACTATGTCCTGGATTGCTGATTCACATCTGAGTTCCTGCATGGCAAAGACGCCATTAAGTCCTGGGATAGAGCCCAAGATAACCTTGGAAATAATCGAATTCAACACCAGCTTCTGTCCTTTTGAGGGAATCACTGCCCTTTCCTTGGGATCATGGAAATCCAAATGGTTTTTCAGATTATTTCATGGGGAAGGTTGAGGCTATTCAGTGTTAACTCCCTCCTGTTCCATTGGAGATTTTGTCCAGCATCTGGAAGGAGATTTGGGGGTGATCTCATGGGGTTTGGGCTTCCCTTGTGGCTCAGTTGGTAAAGAATCTGCCTGCAACCTGGGAGATCTGGGTTCGATCCCTGGGTTGGGAAGACCCCTGGAGAAGGGAAAGGCTACCCACTCCCATATTCTGGCCTAGAAAATTCCATGGACTGTATAGTCCATGGGATCCCAAAGAGTCGGACACAACTTTCACTTTACTTTATGGGGTTTATTTAAGAAATTAATTTAAGGATGCTGCAAATGGAAAGAACCATGGATGCCGGGCCATCTCCTGCCTTTGATGAGTCCCTTGACAGCTCAGCACCTGGCCTCCCTGGTTTGTCTGTAAAATGGAAGAGTCTTATCGTTGTTGTTTTCTTGTGTCAGACAAGCCGAAGGTCTCAGTTCTCAAGTTCCGTAGTCTGTTTCATTTGCTGTCCCCATTTTCTCAGTGTGAAATAGCATAGACATTAGAAATCAGCAGTTTTGTTTTCTGCATGTGCTAGCCCAGTCTCTCCATTTCCCAAGATGATACTTTTAAAGCCATGTTCTGTCTCTGTGAATCCATGGGGCTTCATAAATAAGGCAGGTTGATGATGAAGCTGGTTTGGCAGCCCCGATTAGTGTAGGAAATTTGATGTTTTACAGGGCAGGGCAAGCGGGAATGGCTGGGGGTTGTAGAGAGGTTCTCTGGTTGGTGTCTGGAAGCAGGCATTTAGAATTCTGCTAGATCTGGATAATTAACTTTACATCTTGAAATCAAAATCCTTGCTTCTTTGAGGCTCAGACTCTCAAGCTTTGTTTTCTTTCAGCCTTCCTTGTTTCTGTCATCCCCATCTTCTTTCTTTCCTTCTAGTTTTATTGAGATGGAATTGACACACAGGGCTGTGTAAGTTGAAGGTTATACAGCACAGTGGTTTGATTCATTTACATCATGAAGTGGTATCACAATACCTTTGATAAATATCTATCATTTCATATAGGTACTTGTGATGAGAACTTTTAGGATTTACTCTCTTAACTTTCATTTGTAATGTACAGCAGTATTATTTATATTTATCATGTTGTAAATTATATCCCTCCTTCTTATTTATAATTGGAAGTTTGTACTGTTTGGCCCCACCTTCTTTTATACATTGAATACTTTGTTTTCTGACACATCAATTTCTACCTGTTCTCAGCCTAGCTGACAACAGTCCCTCAATTTTTAAAATTTCTTGCCTCTTCTTTGGCATTATTGGGGTCCCCAATGCCTCCCTCCTGGGTTTCCTTATATAGTCAGCACCCTTCCAGTATCTCCATGGACACTCCCCCGCCAGCATCCTTCCTTCCTTGCCTGCTGTATCCATCTTGCAGATGCAAAACTTGACATCAGTGTGACTTCTGCTCCTACATTAGGGCTGCTGGGTACCACTGGAAGATAGGATACATTCTGGTGGCTTGGATCTGCTGAAAATCAAATGGTCTCCAATCTCAGCCCAGTCCAGCATCACTCAGCTTTCTTTTCATGTGATTCTGGCAAGATTCTTCTTCTGTTCTCTTGTTTTCCCCTTACTCCAGACATGTGTTGTTCTTCTAAGCTACCTGCTCCATCGATTGGGTATTAGAACTGTATGAGCCTTTAAGGATGGTGCTTTGTAAATCAATACAAGGATACTAAAATGGTATCAAGCTTCTTGTAAACAAATCCCCCGTATTTTGATTGTATAAGTTAAAAAAGCAGCTGGAAATCTTTCATCAAAGTATTCAACAATTCAAGTACAAAACAATAACAACTTTTGACATTTTTAGCAAATTGCAGTTATTGAAGACAAAACTTGAGAACACATCCGGGTGAAAGAAAGAAACTGAACAAATTACATGATGAGAGCTCAAATAAAGTCTTATATATATACATATATGCATATATACGTATACAATTAATGTCATATACATTTACATTTTATGTATGTAAACAAACTCATAGTTTCAAAATTTTGTGATTGTCCTTTGGAATAACTGAATCTGTGAGCAGCATCTTGGTAGAACTCCTATTTTTAATTGGGTAACTTTGTATCTGTACTGCAATGGATTGAGACTGGGAAGACTGTTTTGTAGCTTTCACATATAGATAAACATTTAAAAAATTATCAATAGAGACAAATTTGACAGGGTTTATCTTTTAAAAGGAGGGTGAAGTGAAGTGAAGTCGCTCAGTCGTGTCTGACTCTTTGTGACCCCATGGACTGTAGCCTGTCAGGCTCCTCCCTCCACGGGATTCTCCAGGCAAAGGTACGGGAGTGGGTTGCCATTTCCTTCTCTAAAAGGAGGGTAGTATTTATCAAAGAAAGATAGTATTTGTTCAAGAAAGGTAGAAAAATGGAAGTAACTGTATAAAAATACTTGGTCTGAAGTATTTATACATTTTGACTTAAAATTTACAATTTAGAATGTTTTTGTTTAGCCGGACTTACTTTGAATATACTAGGTATTGAAGCAGTTACACAGAGTGTTTTCTAAGTTAAAAATATTATGGCTAATAAAAAAAATTCACTTGAAGTTGTTCACAACTTTTTTTTTTTTTTAATGTACAATATTGTGTTGGTTTTGTCATTCATTGACATGAATCCACCACGGGTGTTCACAATTTCAAATTTAGTGATTGTAAAATACAACTATGAAGATTGTAAGTAATTTTATGAAAAATTTTAAATAATAGATCTACATTAGAAAAAGTGAATTCTTTAGATATGGATTTAGAGAGGGATATCAATTAAAAATTAATGAAAATAGGTGACTATGTTCCAAAAGTATTTATTCTGCTTGCATTATTTTCTGATATTCATATAGTCAACAGAAAGAAGTTTTTTTTTTAATTAATATACATGGATGTAAGTTATTTTATTTTTTGGAAATAAGTTTCTTTTTGCAGATAGTTATTAAACAAAATTCTTTTTCATCGACATACCAATGTGGTAAGCCAGTTGTCATCCATAAATAAAAAATTCAGATATCGTATGATCTTATTAACCTCAGTGGTTTCTTTCACTCTCTGAATAGGCTGGTTAAGTTAAGTGAAGTGAAGTCGCTCAGTCGTGTCCGACTCTCTGCGACCCCATGGACGGTAGCCCACCAGGCTCCTCCATCATGGGGTTCTCCAGGCAAGAATACTGGAGTGGGTTGCCATTTCCGAAAAGGCTGGTTAGTTCCTAAGTAATTCAGTAGTTCTTGCTGCATCTCTCTTTCTAATCTGCCTTATCTCTAGGAATTGAACCAGTCCTTCCTATCTTTTCCCACTGTCCCATAAATGATTTCATTGCACTCTTTTTGCTCTTAACTTGCTCACACATGTCTCTCTTCCAACTGTAAGCTCCCTTGAGACATTGTCTCATTTGTGCATTCTCCAGATTTATCCCAGTGCCTGGAACTTAAAAGGTTCATGAATATTAAGTAAATCTTTCTGATTATTGATATTGAGTAAATTGTTTCTGATTAGTAATGATTATTAAGTAAATCATTATTCATAAAATGATTGTTAAGCAAATAAATTTTAGAAATCTAGGGATTTTTTTTGTACAACACCCTAATAAGGTAACGTGTCCATATGCATTTGCATTCAACATACCTTTCTTTTCATCACTGCTCAGTAACCATTTATTCAGACTTCGTAGTGACAAGCACATGAGATTGAAAACATTTCAGGGCAGCTGCACTCATAATGGCTGCAGGAGTGCTCTCTAAAATAGGTAAGAAGTTGCACTGCATACAGATGTGACATCTGATGCCTTTAAAACAAACCAGTGAAGCCTAAGAAAAGTGCACCATTAAAGAAGGGGAATTTCTTGTCTGCGAGAGCATGATATCACTAGTATACTAACCACAGAGCCCAGAGCCGAGTTTGTAAGCCTTATGAGTAGGCAGAGGGGCTCCCATTCAGGGACTAGGATGCGGCCGGAAATGTTTTCTAACATCTTAAAAAGTTTTAAGAAACCATCCTTCTCCTGGAATGAGTGGAGTTCCTTGAGTCAGCAGGGGATTTCGAGGATTGGTAACATCTGTCTAAACTGCATCTCTGTAGGGTCAGATGGGATGGGGACGGGGAGTCGGGGAGAAAGTGTGTTGGGTCAGATATGGGGTCAATGCAGAGGAAGTGAGCGTTTCAGAAGCAGTTCCAACCAGAACATTTCCTGCCGATTGATGCCAAGTTATTTGGAAGAAAGGACTCCAGCTATTTTAGTTTATAAACCCTTGATAAAGGTCCTTGAAGGAGGTGACTAAATCTTTTAGCCATTCCTGAGTAGAGTTGGAATTTATTAATTCATGTATCTGAAAACTAAAGTACATGCAAATAATGGAATTGTTCTAAAATAATGTTTAAATGACTAACTATGCTCAAATATCTACCTTCCCAAGAGCAGTTTGCTTAAACTAAGTAAATTGACCCTGGTCCCTTATGAAGAGCCTGAGCAGCTCATCATCTGATTCCAGGAATAGTTTTACAGCCACTGAATTATGCATATTTATATTCAGAAAAGCCATTCCCAGCCCCTCTCTGTGGTGACTCACTATCTTCTGTTCTCAGTCATCCCCGGCTTGTTAGAGGAGATGGCATTTCTGAACGGTGGAAACATGGGAGATTAAGGTGGGTGAGTGCCCGAAGGTGGGTGGACTTGCATCTTGAGGACAACTGAGTGGACAGTAGCAGGAATTTTGGACACTTCAGTTTTGCAGGAGATTTTGAGGGCCCTTGAACTGTATTTTGTTTCATCCATCTCCCAGCTATGGCACCCCACCCACTCTGCATATGACCCAGAGAGTTAATGCATCCTGTGTAGAGAAAGAAACAGTTTTCTGGGTTAGAGTGCAGCAAGTAACAGTGAGTAACAGTCAGACCTCTGCAGTGGCCTCTGTAAGTAAAACAACATAGTTGCACAGGGACATCTTGATTCTAAGCTTCTAGATAGATGCTCAAGTTGCATCTAGAAATTAACATTGTTTCCACACTGAAGGTTCCATTTATACCATATATGTACATGGAAATGTTATGCCCTGGATAAGGTTACTTCATTAAGTGCTTACATGGGTGGTTTTGATAAGCACTGTGCATAACATTATGTAGCATGTGCATTAAAAAAAAAATGTTTTGGCCACACCACACCACATGTGGGATCTTAGTTTCCTGACCAGGGATCAAACCTGAGCCCTCTGCAGTGGAAATGTGGATTCTTAACCACTGGACCACCAGGAAGTCCCTGTAGCATGTATTCATACCTGTGTTTTTAAATAAGGTTATATAGGTTATACAGGCACATGTATACTTATGTAAGTGTCTAGAGGAATATTCAGAAAACAGCTCAGAGTTGATTCTTGGAGGAAAGCATTTGCATTTAGAATAGGAAGAAAACTTGTTTTTAATATATACCCTTTTATACTACTTGAATTTCTTTTCTTAAACCATTTTTTTTTTTAAATTAAGAAGCCCCAGGGTTTTAAGACTTTATTGTAAATGACTTATCAGATCATTAAGACCCTTTGGGTCTTTCAGCCACTGGATCTTTCACTGCCAGCCTGGAATAGTAATTATTTTGCTTCTACCAATAATTTTTGAAGCATTGAGAATCAGTTGTCAATATGACACAGAATTCCGTTTTTTAGCATAATAAGAGCCTAAATCTTCCACCATGAAGATGTGATTAAGAGAGAGGCAGTTACATTGACAAATAATATCAGACTCTAAATGAGAAAAGATCTGATATGGTGCATTTTCAGAACAGATTCATTTTTAATATCAACTGTCGAACTGAGTCCTTAATGATTTGGGTCTTTAATAATCTCACTGAGCAATTCATGTTGATTCAGGGTCAGCCATTCCCTCTGATTTATGGAGTCTACGCTCAGGAAAAAACCATATTGTACCATCTATTGTGACAAAGAGCCGTTCAACACAATGCTGCCTGTATTGTGCTTCCAGAATTGTATGCCAGAAATGCTTATACATGTTCTCCCCCTGCTGGATTTTACATTTGCAGTAGATTAAAGTTGTTGTTTAATTTTCATCATGACTTTAATATATGATTATAGAGCCTTTGTGAACTGATGAGCTGCTCATTTTGTTGTAATGTGAAATGGTTGATGGATGACCAGGACTGGTGCCCCAGTCTTAGCAGAATTATATTTTCCTGTGACCACATCATTAAACCAAACTGAAGGCCTCTGTGTATGTATCGCCTGCTGCTGCTGCTGCTGCTGCTAAGTCACTTCAGTCGTGTCTGACCCATAGACGGCAGCCCACCAGGCTCCCCCATCCCTGGGATGCTCCAGGCAAGAACACTGAAGTGGGTTGCCATTTCCTTCTCCAATGCACGCAAGTGAAAAGTCAAAGCGAAGTCGCTTAGTCATGTCTGACTCTTAGCGACCCCGTGGACCGCAGCCTACCAGGCTCCTCTGTCGATGGGATTTTCCAGGCAAGAGTACTGGAGTAGGGTGCCATTGCCTTCTCCGATGTATAGCCTAGGAGTGTCCAAACCAAAGGGCTTAGACATCAGGCTAGAACAGGAGGCATCCTTTGCCATAATGCAAGCAACAGAGCGAGTGGTAGACTGAAATAAAGACCCCTTCTCTATATTCTGGAGATAAATTTTAAAAAAGGCTGCTGAGGACTGTGATAACCAGGAAGCTTGGCTTTCCCATTGAAGATCTGTGTGGCTGTAACAAATTGTGCTTCTCTGCCAATTATCCTCATGTTCTTCCCTGACAGTGTCTCAGGAACATCTTGGCTAGTAAGCCCAGGAACAGTGTCTCTCGTCTCAGTTCTTGTGATTTCAAGACTTCTGTGACTTTAAGCATGGGCAAAAATACATTTGATTAATGACCTATGTATATTCAGGTATCCAGTATGTTAAAGTTGCTTGAAAACAGATCATCTGTGCTCCCCAGAAATGGACATGATGAAAACCAGCTGGGACTAAGATGAATGAAATACCATTTCGACCCAGGCTCTGCTGAGAAAGTATTTTCACATTCTGATTCTGTTTTGTAAGGTTAGAAAAATACCACTGTGACATATGTCCTCTTGTTTTCCAGAATAGCCTTCTAGGGGCCGTGTGGTTCTTTCCAGGCCTGACGCCCTCCTGGCAGCAGGTGGATGAGTGGCCTGTGGGTCAGCTGATAAGATTTCATTTGATGTGAATGACTCATTCATAGTTCGAGGGCTTCTGGCCACACACGTCTGCTTTCATCCTTAAAAAAGTAATAATTGATTGAAATAAGAATAAGTGCAAACCAGTTGCTAATTACCAACCCCTGTTTAGCTTCTTGAAGATAAATTATGGAACGAAAGATTTTAAGAATTACAAACAAGTCTATAGAATTTGATGTCCTGATGTTACTGTTACAATATTGGCAGTTTTTCCCCTGCCACATTTGGGTAGAAAACTTGTCCAGAACTTCTTGGTCACAAGTCAGTGAGATGATCTAGATCCTTCAGGGCCTAGAATTACTTAAATTTCCGAAACGGTTACAGCTTCAACTTATCCTCAGATGTCTGGGTAATGAGTTATATTCTTTCAGATTGTTTAGAAGACTGTTTATGCTTCTGAGAAAGGAAGCACAGAGTTCCCTTCTCAGCCATCTTATATAAGCCTTTAGAGGAGAGAGATTAACACCCCCCTCCTTTGACTTCCTGCTTCCTACAACTTGGATTAAACTGAAAAGGGGAAAAATTATGACCACCCTGTGGGGTGACTGTTTTTTCATAGAGGAAGTTTCCCTGGCAACCAGCTCTCATCACTCACTCAATTCTCTTCCCTTTCCCATCCCCTCCCCTTTCAAATGAAGCTTAATCTCTATTAGTTGGTTATATAGGCTCATTAACTAAATAAAGTATACTCTTTAATAGCTTATTTCTCATCATGGCAGTTTGACAGCTTGCTTCATAAAGAGGTTTCACTTCTCTCTCACCCCCCATCTACAATTTAAAGTATAGTTGAACAGAAAACTCGGGTAAAAGCATATGTGAAGTGGTTTTCTTACAGAAGTGTAGATATTAGGAACTGGTTTGAACTGGGCCTACTATTTATAAAATTCATTGTATTCAGTTTATCATTAGGTGGAAAGCCAAAGGAGGTTTAGTTTGTTGTTTTTATGGCTCATGCTGATTCAGGGGTTCACAGTTTCACTGAAAGGTTAAAAGTAAATAAGACAATGCACAGAGAACTCTTCAGTGTGCCAGGATCATAGATGCTGAGAGATACTATTTTATGAGTTTGGTCTTTTAAAGATATTTTTAATTTATTTATTTGGCTATGACGGGTCTTAGTTGTGGCGTGGGGAATCTAGTTCCCTGACCAAGGATCGAACCAGGGACCCCTGCATTGGAAGGGTGGAGTCTTAGCCACTGGACCACCAGGGAAATTGTTATGAGCTGTCTTGATAGTAACTCTGACCTGTAATCTATGCCCTGAGGACTGGTGGTTTCTCTCTGATGTCCACTGGGACCTGTCAGCTTCATTCAGACGTGCCAGGACCATGTGTCACATGCCTGTAGGCTTGACGAGAATCATGGAGAGCTGGAAAGAATACTGATGAACTCCTGAGTGTTGAGCACTTGTGGGACCAGCCACTGTTCCATGCGCTGTGTGTGCCCTGACTCCTTTAATACTTCAGTGCCAGCTACTGAAGGCAACTCATGTCATAGCTCCCACTGACAAGAGCTCACCACCGTTGTTTCACATGCAGATGGTCACACGAGCGTGGCTGAAGCACTCGTTTCTGAAACAACAAACAGCATAGAGGGTGTCAGGAAGCTCCCTCTTCCTTCCCCCAGATTCTTGAAAGTTGTCCTCAAAGTGAGGCTTGAAACTGACAAGGAGTCACGGTGGGTAGGGCCTTCCACAAGCTGGGCTGATACGTGACATAGAAGTTACACGCGGAGAAGCTGAATGAAGGTGGTCAGGCCTCAGTGTGAGCACGCATTTGTGGACGGGGATGGAAGGACTCTGGACAGAGAGGTTTGGGGCCTGGCATAGGCTCAGTTTCTCTGTATTTTAATCTGCGAGATTAAATTCTGTACATAAAATGAAGAGGAGAGGGAAGCCTTCCATAACGAACCAACATTTACATCCTGTAGGTGTCCATTTTGAGATGGTCAGAAACGATGAAGAAAAGTGACCCTGACCCCCTGTAGCTGTGGCGACCCATGCCCTGGCCCTCTGGTGTAGCTCACTTTGGCCCCGAGGCTGACATAGGTTGGTGGAATCACCTTTGGCTCCAAAGAGAGATGAGACAGATGTGGTAGTTCCTATTTTGCCCTTTTTTTTTAAGGTAAAGTGATTTAAACCAAATGATTGAACTCTCTTGCTCTATCACAAGGGCTGTATTAACAGAGTATCTGTTTGATTTCATGCATGGGGGGTGGGGGTTACACTTTGGTGTTTTTATTTCCCCTTCACAGGTATTTCTGTATTTTGATACAGCTGTTCATGTCGGCTGCAAAACTGGCCCCTTTAATGATCTGATAATAGAGTGTGGCCTGTCTCTTGTTGGTTAGAATAGAGGCTAATTAGTTCATAGTGATTTAGGTAATATGTGATATTGATATAAGGCTAGTCAGGGGTCATAGAGAGTTCAGAAAAAAATATGCCCTTCCCAGTTTATATCCACCTGCAATGCAGGAGACCCCGGTTCGATTCCTGGGTCAGGAAGATCTGCTGGAGAAGGGATAGGCTACCCACTCCAGTATTCTTGGATTTCCCTTGTGGCTCAGCTGGTGAAGAATCTGCCTGCAGTGTGGGAGACCTGGGTTTATAAACATGTGTGTGTATAAAAATATAAACACACACACACACATACACAATTTGGTATATGTTAAAGAAATGTATTTTACCAGTGGAGAATGTAGATTGTTGAATAAATAGTGCTAGTAATTATCCCCACCTTATTTCTCCATGCAAAATCATTTCTAAGTGTCCCAAATATTAATTATAATGAAACCCTAAAGTATCATGCTATTTTATATCATATTGAGCTACAGAAACTTGACCTAAAATTCAGGAGCCATAAAGAATAATATTGATAACTTTGATACTACATGAAAATAAAAATTAAAACTTCTTTATGGCTGCTGCTGCTGCTGCTAAGTCACTTCAGTCGTGTCCGACTCTGCACGACCCCATAGACAGCAGCCCACCAGGCTTCCCCGTCCCTGGGATTCTCCAGGCAAGAACACTGGAGTGGGTTGTCATTTCCTTCTCCATCTTTATGGCTAAGACCATCTTAAAAAATAAAGAGAAACTGGAAAAAATATTTGCAAAACATATCACTGACCAAGCTTTAATTTTTGTATTCATTAAAGTGCAAAGCAGTAAGAAAAGTACAAGGCATTGTTAAATAGGAAAATGGGCAAGGGACAGAAATAGCAGTTCCAAGAAGAGAAATTCATTCATTCTTTCAATACTCATGAATCAAGCATCATCTACGGTTGTAGGTGCTGGGAATTAGCAGTGAATGTGGCGGATAATTATCCTGCCTTAAGGAGCTTACATTCCAGTGGGGCTAATAGAAAATAAACAGAACATAAATACATTAACAAGAAAATAGCACATGGGTAAAGTGTTATGGGGTGATATAAGTGTCTTAACCATGTGTTTCTGAAGTTTTGACATCTTGGATTGCCCCTCCCAGCATCAGCCAGTTCCTAGAGATAGTCCATGACTCACCTATGATCATGCCTTCTGTATGACCAGCCGACCCAGAGCCCACACCCCAACCTCCTCCTCTGTGGGGTTCTTACTTTCAGGAACAACACTCCTCTAATCCTCCAGGGCCAGACAATTTAAGACAACCCCTACACCCTAGCTATTGTTCAAACTAAATCATTCATCACGGAAACTCTTCAAACTAGCCAATGCTAAACCTGCTTATTGTGCCTCATCCATTCTCTCCTGGAACTAGTGTAATAACAGGTTACTTGTTTTATTTTATATATATGTCTATAGTTATACAGTTCCTATGTGTTAATTTTTTAAGTATTTAAAAGAGTTGTTAAAGTATTGGGCTGGCTGAACAAAAGACATGACTCATGCATTCCAGCCTTTATTCTCCTCTCCATCTGCCTCCCCGCACATTTGTTTGCCCTCATTAAAATGGGCTTCCCTGGTGACTCAGTGGTAAAGAATCTACCTGCCAAGGCAGATGCGGATTTGAATCCCTGGGTCAGGAAGACCCCTTGGAGAAGGAAATGGCAACCCACTCCAGTATTTTCACCTGGCAGGAGCCTGGCAGGCTTTAGTCTGTGGGGTTGCAAAGAAGTCAGACACGACTTTGCGACTACATGAGCAAAATGCCAGAGAGCTAATGTTTTCTATGTGAAAAGACAGGATTTTCTTAATGACTGTGTGTTATTCAGGACTCATTCACTTAGCAACCCTGTTCACACTGGATCAAGCACAAAGTATCGCTTCAAAACTAAAAGTCATCAGGGGTCAGACTTGCTTCTTGACAGAATTGGATCTCTGTCCGAATCTGTTTTTATCATCTAGTTGTGTCCTCTTGGATTCTTTAGTTTTTAGGCAGTTTTTCCAGCTGACAGCCCTAGACTCATATTTTCAACTTGTGGAAGGAGCCCTCCTTTTCCCCCGGAAGTTCCCGCAGAAGGCAGTGCAGGACCTCACTGCCTGCTTGTCCTCTCGCCGCCCTCTCGAGCGCCCGGGCACTGAGGCAGAGCAGCCACTGTGGTTTCCATCTATATGGTGGGGTCCCTGTTGGGACGAGGGTCCTGGCCCAGACTTACCTAGCCTTTGCCAAACCTCACTTCCTAGAGCCTCAGCCAAGACCCTGCCCCAATCACTGTGATTCTGTTTCCACCGACTGAAGTCCCTGGCTTACCCTGAAGTACCGATGACAACCTGGATCCCGCCCCATCTCACTGTCTCATTCTCTTCTTACACGCCGACGGTTAGATGTTGGCTTCTGTGTTAGTTTCTTGTTGCTGCTGTAACAAATGACCATAAAACCGGTGGCTTAAACCAGTGCAAATGTAGTATTCTGGAGGTGACAAGTCCAAAGTGGGGGTCACTAGGCTACATAATCAAGGCATACTCTAAGCCTCCATCCTGGAGGCTTTAGGGGAGAATGTTTCCCTGCCTTTTCCAGTTCCTCGAGGCCACCTGCCCTCCTTGGTTCCCAGCCTCTTCCTCCACATTCAAAGCTATCAGTATGCCATCTTCATCTCTTCCGTGAGAGCTCCTTCTCTGGCTTGTTTTTTTTTTTTTAATTAAGAGGAACTTTATTATTTTTTTTAAATAGGTTCTCTCTTTTTTTTCTTCCAGGGGAACCAGAGAGTCATATGTTTTAATGAAAGCAGGTTTAATCACCTGGTCAAATTAAAGATGATGCATCACCTATCGAGAGCTACAGAGCATTTACTAAATTTGTATTTACCCGCCGTGCAAGCAGGGCGTTCTTGGTAGCTCAGGTGGTAAAGGACCTGCCTGTAACGCAAGAGCCTCAGTTTGATCCCTGGGTTGGAAAGATGCCCTGCAAAAGGGATTGGCAACCCACTCCAGTGTTCTTGCCTGAAGAACTCCGTGGACAGAGCAGCCTGGCAGGGTACATGCATGGGGCTGCAAAGAGTTGGGCCCGACAGAGCAGGTAGCACACCATACAGGCAAAGATTAAGTTGCCAGGCCCAGCGGAGATCCACCCCAAATCACTGCTCGTCCACAAGCAGTATCTTTACTGAATAATTTTAATGTGTGTTCTGTTCTTTTTTTTTGCTGCATTGAGGATTTTAGTTCCTTGACCAGGGATTGAACCCAGGCTCTCAGCAGTGAAAGCGCTGAGTCCTAACCACTGAACCACCAAGGAATTGCCCCTGGCCCTTTTAAGGAGCCTTGTGATTACACTGCACATTCCAGGCTCACCTTCCCGTCTCAGATCCTTTATTTCTCCACATCTGCCAAGTCTCTTTTGCCACTAACCTGTCAGGCTCATGGGTTGTGGGAATAAGGACAACTTTTGGGAGCCACTGTTCTGATTACCCCATCCTTGGGGCCTGCCTTTAGCTTCGTCCCTGCCCGTTCCCAGCTCTCTCCTCTCTCCTCCATGGTCCTGAGCCCAGGGCATTATGACAATGGCATTGGTAATTACTGTAAGTAAAAGGTGATATTTTATGCCACATAGGAGGGTCCATGCTTCAGTTACCATGGAGTTCCCTGTAGTTGTCTGGACATAGAGAAGGGCTTACAAACCCCTTGATAGATGCCCTTCTTGTTAGTTACAGCCACATTTTGATAACTCCCAACTGAAGCACTGCAGTCCCACCCGGCTCTGAAACTTAACAGTTCTGTAATATAATACATGTAACAATGTAGTCAGTTAAAAAATAAAGGAATATTTCATCTCTTTGGAAATCCTGCCAATTTCTAACTTATAAAAGAGACACGGAGTTTGAATATTTCCCAGATTTTTTCAGTAATTGTCCTGAGGTTGAAAAAGCTTGAAAATTGCTGCTTTAAAATTATCTCAGGAGTCTGAATGCCTGAAGAAATATCCATCTACTTAAGTTACATATTCATCTTCACATTCATCAGTAATTGTCTTAATAGATGGAAATGTCATTCTCTACAAGCTGTCATTTACTGATTCAATTCTACTTGTAATTCTTGATGTTCTTCGTTATATTTGGAAACAGAAGAATTTTCTACTCAGTAGAACAAGTAGTTCTAGTAATAAACTTTGAATTCTTGCTTTTATGGGAAAATGGGACTTTCGAAGAAAATAGCTCATGAAGCTCTGACAGTTTTGTATAAATACACACAGTTCAGGGTTAGACGTGGCTCCATCTTGGCAGTGTCAGTTAATATTCTAGGACACTTATCTGCCTGGATTTTTTTCAGAATGGATTCGAGTTCTCAGCTAAGCAGCTTGTTTGTGATCGTACCAACGTTGCTTTTCACTGAATTTAGAAAGAAAAGAAAAAAAGGATGCTGAATTCAACATAACTTACAGTAAAAACAGGCTACTTTAGGGTGAGGATAAAGTATAGCCTAAAGCAGGAGGTAGAAATAATACACCGATGCCCACAGAGTTTAGAGGAAATGATGGAATCAGGTTTGGGTTAAATAGTCCTAAAATCTCTTGAAATGTTTTTTACCTTTTCATATATCCTAGAGCTGGAGCAGGAATTGGGGATTCTCTGGGGACCAGGAAATGATTCTCTACTTTTAACCTCCTGGCTTGCTAGTCTATTGCTGTAGAAAAACCAGCAAAGATTAATAATAGGAATCTGGGCTAAGTTTCAGCAGTGTTGCTTAATTTTTTGAGAAGGCAATAATGCTTTTAAAAATCAAAGACAAGGGCAAGACCCCTCCACCCAGGTACACTTTCTGCATTTCCATTGATGTTACTGAGCTTCTGGCTGTGGTCTGGGTTTTGGCTGGCATCACTCAGGGTTTGGGATGCAGGCAGCCACGTGGTGTAAAAGGTCAGTAGCTTTGCAGATGATCTGTGGGAAATGGCTCTGGTCATTTCCAAAACCACTAAGTCTCACAAAGGCCATTCAGTGTATTTGCCGAGAGTTGCTGGTTTGATAGGAAAGCTTGGATGGCCTTGGAATGGCTGCTCTTTACTGAAAGAGTGACACGTTTTCTCATGGTGGTGACTTTGTAAGTAGAACTCTATTGTCAGATCTGATCCAGTTTTCTAGTTTGCCTCAACTGCTGAAACAATAGATGCTCCTGAAAGCCATATTCACTGGCATTTTTAGACGTATGAAGTCACCACGAACACTTAATTAGCAAATCCTGAGCTCTTGTTCTTACGGGAAAAGAGGCTTAGGTGCCTGTGATTCTCTGGTCACATTTTCATCCACCTGTCAATACATAACCTTGGTTTCTGTGTGTTTCTGTTTAAAGATACCTCATTTAATAAGTTAGTGTCGGTTCATTAACATTGAGCTCACAGCCAACAGCCCTATAGCTCATACTTGGACAAAAGTTATCTAACACATATATTCTCTTTATAACGCACATCCCAGCCTTCTTGAGCTCAGAAACACTAGACAGCCTTTTAGCACTGTGCTTGGGGCCTTTTTCAACAGCAAAATCAGCAACAAAAATGCGAAAACCATGGCAATGAATCGACTGCAAGAGGATACTGGTTTATAGAGTGATAGCACCGCTCTGTTCCGCCTCAGCTGGAAGCACGCACGTTGGGACTTAAATATTCTTTCTCCCTTTTACTCATGTCCTCAAATGGCCACAGAATGCCACCAGTATTGATTTTGGGGTCCCAAAGCCATTTTAGCAAGTAGGTGAATTTGCAAATAGGAAATCCACAACTGATGAGGTCCGACTGGATTTGTATTTTAATTTTCTTTACCTTTCTCTACAAACGGGTGAAACACAAGTCGGGTGTTTTCCCCCAAATAGTGGCCAAAATCCCGACCAAAGCCAGAAGGCTGGTAAGGTCAATAGTGTCAGTGGAGATGCAGGAAGTACCCCTGTGTCAAGGGTCTTTCATTTGTCCTTGATTTTAAGAAACGTCTTTGCATTCTCAACACACTTAGCAACACTGCTGAACTTGAACCCACATTCCTATTCTTAATCTCTGTTGCTTCGCATTTGGCAACAAAAGAGTGAGCCTTTGTTAAAAGAGGATCACTTTCTTGTCCCTGGAAAATTCTACATTCTCTCTCTGCTTCTGGTTCTCGGAAGTATAACAGGTAGAAGCTTTTGAGAGATTTTACCATGTTTAAGCCAAATCTGATTCCATTGTTGCTTCTAAATTCTGAGCAAATCCTTGCATTATTCCAGAACCTTGTTTGGGCTATATTTTGCATACCCCTAAGGTAACTCACAACTGAAGCAACTTAGCAGCAGCAGCAGCAGCAAGATAACTCAGAAGGTAAAGAATCTGCCTCCAATGCAGGAGACCCAGGTTCAATCCCTGGGTGGGGAAGATCCCCTGGAGAAGGGAATGGCAACCCTCTCCAGTATTCTTGCCTGGAGAATCCCATGAACAGAGGAGCTTGATGGACTACAGTCCATGGGGTCTTAAAGAGTTGGACACAACTGATTGACTTTCACTTTTCAAAGTAGCTGGTTTTTGTTTTTTACTGTAAATCATATTGAATTCAGTTGGAGAAGGAAATGGCAACCCACTTCAGTATTCTTGCCTGGAGAATCCCAGGGACAGAGGAGCCTGTTGGGCTGCCGTCTATGGGGTCACACAGAGTCAGACACGACTGATGCAACTTAGCAGCAGCAGCAGCATATTGAATTCAGTATCACTCCTTGGGTATGCTTGAAAATTTGTCACCATGTTTAAATGGCAACATTTTCATTTTCGTATTTCCTACAGCTTATTCTTTAGTGTCTAATGAACAACCTTCACTTCCAGTGGCTTATTCCTTGGAATTATAATCTAAAGCGATTTGTAAAAACAAAACGGAACAATATGAACACCTGCAAAGATTACAAAGACTTTAATTACTCAGTTAATTGCAGTTAATCATCATCATTTCCATGGTTTTAAGTCCACACCTAAACAGACTTCAGACTCTTCCAATAAATCTGGTCCGGAGCTAGATTGCCTCTTCCGGGTCAGATCAGTATGTTTAAGGTAGTGTGGTTTCTTAAAGTGACACCCCTGTGATAAACATCTGGAAGTGTTTCTTAAATATCCATCTTCCCACAAACTCCAGGTAATTTGCTAGTATTCTCTGGAGGAGCCTGGTATAAATTCAGGTTCTTTTCTTTTTCTCCAGACACAAGTTGTAATAGTCACCTGCTCCTGGAAAAGAAATCTGGAGTTCTTTCCTGATGGAGCAGATTAGTCCCAAATCTTAAAGGCTTATGATAGAAGCTTCTTTCTTATGTGTATGACATCCAGTTGGGAACCTGGCTGGAGCCCTGCAGTTCCCCTTCAGCTGTCACTCCCAAGTAGGCAAAGATTCTCATTGCTGGAGTTACTGTTTCATGTGCAGAATGGCAGAGGGCTCCAAGGGTCCCACTGGCAGGGCTCAGGACAGCCTGTGTGGAAGCTGCCAGGCCCATGGGTTGTGGGAGTCAGTCCTGAAGTGGTCTTGTCTCCTAGTGACTCAAGTCCCCATAAGGAAAGTTGCCTTCGTAGCGCCCGCCTGGAAATGGCACTTACTTAACTGCCTTAGCAAACAGCAGTCTTTCATCCATCACCCAGATTTTATTTTTTAAGATGACTAAGTTTAGTAAAACAAGTGAAATACTGTCAAAAAGTAAACTCTCATATTTATTCAAAGGTATAGATTACGTGTATTCCAAACCAGTCAATACTAAGGGAAATCAACCCTGAATATTCATTGGAAGGACCGATGCTGAAGTCCAAGCTCCAGTACTTTGGACTCCTGATGCAATTCATTGGAAAAGACCCTAGTACTAGGAAAGATTGAGAGCAGGAGAAGAGGGCAGCAGAAAACGAGATGGTCAGAGAGCATCACGGACTCAATGGACATGAGTCTGAGCAAACTTCAGGAGATGGTGAAGGACAGGGAAGCCTGCTGTGTTACAGTCCATTCCGTGCGGTCGCGAAGAGTCAAACACGACTGAGCGACTGGACAGCAACAATGGATACCATAAACGAATCATCCAAGGTTTGACACTCAATTCATTCTTCTTGGAGAGCCAAAAATAGACCAGTGTTGTCCTCTGAGTTATTTATTTTCTGACTGTCTTGAAGCGTGTGTGAGTGCGTGTGTGGGCTGAAGGATTCAGTGGCCCCTCTAGTTAGTGACGTGAATGAACTCACTGCAGGTATGCCCACAGCTGTGCTACTCATCCTCCTTTTAAACCTTTTTAAAAGGTAGTTTTAAGAGTCAGCCTTGATAGATCAAGGTTTAAAAACCAGAACATTGTTTATGTCAAGTCCCTTGCTGTTATCAGTAAATCCTGTCGACATAGCTAATTATAGTTATCAGTGCCCTCCCACTGTTGGAATAGAAACATGAGTTCATTTTACCAGTTATAATTTTATCTTAGTTTTGTATGAAACACTGAGTTAAAATGGCTGGGGATAAATGAAAAATGTGGGTCCTCAGGCTCTGTCACCTGCTCTTGCAATTTTGAATTGAGACCCTTGTCTGTATAGCCAGACTTCCCATCATTTGTGAGCAGTAGGGGTCAGGGATAGCTTAGGAAGCTGACTTGTATGCTGTTTACTCCATGAGTTTTTGACTACAGGGTTGATTTCTTCATAGTTAGCTCCTGACCCACCATCTGATCTTGAATTCAATTTATTGAATTATAACTGGCTTTATACAACATACTACATTTTTCAAATATCTTATTTTCCCTACCTAAGATGATAACTCAAAAAGAAGAGATGTTTTCCCAAGAATGAGTCATCAGGAGTAGAAGCTCAAGTGAAGTACTTTTTCTGGATGATTGACAATCAGTAAAATGACGACTGAGATTACAATGGGTTTTGTAAAACTTTGTGGGCAGGGGGTGGAGTGGGACATGAAGACTGTCAGATGATGAGCATTGTGGGCATGTATAATGCCTTTAAATGTTTGATGGCATTCATTATATACATCTCCCATGGGAGGTCTACTTTTAGTATTTATGAGTTAAACATCACTTAGGTTTCTTCTCGTCCTAATCATTCCCTTGCAGTGGTGGCGTTGGTAGTAATACTGGTTCTAGAAGTGTGAAATAAAACTTGGTAAAAGAAAAAAAATTAGAGGGACTGGTATGCTGTCCCTGTACCATCATTTGTGATCAGTAGGGACCAGGGATGACTCAGGGAGCTGACTTGTGTGCTGCTTAATTGGCCGCTTTTTGACTTCAGGGTAGATTTCTTCATACTGAGGTCCTGACCCACCAGCTGATCTTGAATCCAGTTCATTGGATCATAGCTGGCTTTACAAAAAGAAACAAGAATAGGAAATGTTAGTTACCATGTGTAGGTAAGGGGCTTTTCCCGTGGTTCAGAGGTAAAGAATCCACCTGCAATGTAGGAGACGCAGGTTTGATCCCTGGGTCGGGAAGATCCCCTGGAGGAGGGCACGGCAACCCACTCCAGTATCCTTGCCTGGAGAATCCCGTGGACAGAGGAGCCTGGTGGGCTACAGTCCACGGGGTCACAAAGAATTGACCACAACTGAAGCAACTGAGCACACCCACACGCGTTTGTAGGTAAGAATAAGAAAATATTGTTTTATTCAGCTTTTGTTTCACTTACATGAACATGAGTGTGTTTATAACACAGGCTGTTTTAGGAAAATCAGTCTGGTCTTTAGTTGTGACCATGGCTGACTATTTCTGTTTGATAACTACCTCTGTTCTTGGTAAATGAAACCAGGAATGAAGGGCATTGGTTGTAACAAGGACTTAGGCCAGAATTCAGTTTTTCATTTCTCTTGCCAAGAGTTGAGACATACTTTCTTTTCTTCTCATCCAAACAGGATATATGCTCTGTGCTGCTGTAAGAATAGCAATTTCTCTTTAGCTGGAGTGCCTCCAGGATAAGAATCCTTTTACTAATTGAACAGTCAGATTAGCTAAAAGTAGTGAGGCGCTAGTGGTAAAGAACCCGTCTGCCAGTGCAGGAGACCTAAGAGACATGGGTTTGATCCCTGGGTCGGGAAGATCCCTTGGAGGGAGGGCATGAAAACCCACTCCAGTATTCTTGCCTGGAGAACCCCATGGACAGAGGAGCCTGGTGGGCTACAGTCCATGGAGTTGCAAAAAGTTGGACATGACTGAAGCCACTGAGCACGCATGCGCAGTGTTAACTAGAAACTCCTGATTTCATGATTTTGTCACTATTCGAACATCTTTATGAGATGCCTTGTAATACTTCAGCATCAGTATTTAGCACTTAGGTATGCTAAAGGCCTTGCATCTTTATCAGTTTTGGAAATTACATCATCATCATTCTGAAACAAAGAACCACAGTGCAGCAATGCGGATATGGATATTTATTGTTCAGTCGCTAAGTTGTGTCTGACTCTTTGCAACCCCATAGACTGCAGCACACCAGGCTGCTCTGTCCTCCACTATCTCCTGGAGTTTGCTCAGATTCATGTCCATTGAGTCAGTGGTGATGCTATCCAACCATCTCATTCCCTGCTGCCCTCTTCTCCTTTTGTCTTCAATCTTGCCCAGCATCAGGGTCTTTTCCATCTCTGTGGATAGGGAGATAGAAGATGAGAAAGAGCTGTTTTTTCATGCATTTCCTTATTTATTTTTAATTGTGATTTTTAATTATGACTGCCTTACAATGTTGTGTTAGTTTCTGTTTTACAGCATGAATCAGTGTAAGTATTCGTAAATCCCCTTCCTTTTGAGCCTCCCGTCCCCCAACCCTCATCCCACCCATCTAGGCCATCACAGAGCACAGAGCAAGCTGAGCTCCTTGTGCTCCACAGCAGCTTCTCCTTATTTATTCTCAAGTGCAAGCTTTTTTTTTGAGCACCTACTGTGCACTATGCTGTGGGGACCCTAAGATAATGGCCTTGTCCCTTGGTCCAGAGACAGATGTGTAGATAAACAACAGCCATTCAGGATGACAAGTGATAGAATAGAGACGTGTGTGTAAAGCTATCTGGGATGTTAAAGAAGGAAGGACTGAATGCATGGTTTAGGAAGATGATACCCACCACAAAATTTTGGAATTAAAATTTAACAGGCAAAGAAAACTCCTCCAGCTGCAGAAAGATAGTTTTTAGAGAGGTGGGTGGGGGGACACTCTGACTCCAGAATACAGTGTATGTTTCTGTAGTCAGCACTTGATATGCTTTGAGTATCCATTGCTTCTTTCTCTTAAAGATTGAATTCAGAACAAAAATTCTAGTTATTCAGAGTGCCAGTTAGGGGAGCTCTGGTTAATTAAGATTTCACTGTGTTTTAAGTGTATAAGAAAGCGGGATTATAATAATGTGTTTCATTTTAATTATATTAGGGGAGATTTTGGGTAATTTTTTGTTGGTTTAGTTGTTCTGGCTAGGGTAGAATTGGATTTGTGTAATACTGATGATGAGTTTTTTTCCTTACAAATCCAATCTGGCATCTTTTTTAAAAAATTGAAATATAATTGATATATAATTTGTGTTAGTTTCAGGTGTACAGCAAGTTGATTCAATTATGTGTATATATATATGTGTATATATATATATATACATATATATATACCTTTTCAGATTACTTGACATTATAGGTTATTACAAGGTACTGAATATAGTTCCCTGTGCTATAGAGTAAGTCCTCATTACTTATATATGTTATATGTAGTAGTTTGGATCTGTTCATTCCACCCTCATGATTTATCCCTTCTCTTCCCTCTTTGGTAACCGTAAGTTTGTTTGCTATGTCTGTATGCCTGTTTCTGTTTTGTATATAGAGTCATTTGTATTATTTTTTAGATTCCACATATAAGTGCTATTATATAATATTTGTCTTTCTCTGCCTGACTTGGCAATATTTCACTCTTTTTTATGGCTGAGTAATATTATGTTGTGTATGTATATACACACACACATGATTGTTTTAAGAAGATACAGTATATATATTTCATATTACATGGTGACTTCAAGAGACTGTGAAGGACAGGGAAGCCTGGCATGCTGCAGTTCATGGGGTCACAAAGAGTCAGACCCGACTTGGCAGCTGAACAACAGAAAATGACACAGTGATTGCGATGGCTGGGCACGCATTGCAGCTAGCTGGGCTTGTTCCGTCTCACATTCAAAGCAGGTTTCTACAACAGAAGGATTTCAGTGCAGCACAAATCAAGTCCTTTTACCTGCGGTCTTAATAACCACCCCCCACCCCGAGAGTTACACGTCTGTGCGGTCTGAATGCTGCCACCCGTGATGCAGGCTGGCCGCGCTCCCCCTCTGTGAGCTGGGAGGTTCTTCCCGAGTCCCAGGGCTGTGTGTTTACGTGCTCTGTTACTGTTGTTAATATGGACTTTGGGAGGTGGTGGTGCTAGGAAGGAGAGGTACAGAACAAAGCAACTTAACTCAGTGTGCACGTCAGAAAAGCATAGGAAGGATGACCGAGATACTGTGTGTATTTACTTCTCTTCTGCCTGGTTCCTGAACCCAGTTAGATGTCAACTTAGAATAATAAAGCATGGCTAAGGTAGCATACATGCAGTTGGTTTTGTGGGAAAGTCTGTAATACAGCAGTCCCCGATCTTTTTTTGGCACCAGAGACCAGTTTCGTAGAAGACGATTTTCCACAGACTTGGGGAGGAAGGATGGTTTCTGGATGATTCAAGCTTGTTACACTTACTGTGCACTTTATTTCCATGATTACATAGAAATAAACAACATCAGCTCCACCTCAGATCATCAAGCATTAGATCCCCAAAGTTGGGGACCCCTGCTATAATACACTTTTGTTCCATGTTTCTCTAAAGTCCTCAGATCACCTCAGCAAGAGAGTTGGGGATCTTTTCCTTTTCCTGTCATTTCAAAGAATTTGTGCGTCTCTCTATTCTTCAGTGGCACCAATTTCGTCCCTCATTTTACAGATATTAACTCCCAAGACACTGTAATCAGAATAGCCTTACAGGTGGAGGGACTGTTCACTGCTTCTTATTTTTGTAATATTGTAGGTATACTTGTGATTTGACTAATCTGGGATTTTATTGGGTATTGAACATGGATGTCTTGTTTGATGTACTGGAGTTTATTTTAAATGATCATGCTTATATGTTGGGGTCTTGAAATCCTCAGGTCACCTGGTAAGAAGCTGAGCTGGCATCAACACTCCACAAAGTTCAAAGTCATTTTCCCCTATCTCTCTCCATTCCTGAGAGTTTCTCATGCAGTATTAAAGCGCCTAGGCACAAATATTTGATTTTTGGAAATATGTGAAACAGATAGCTACATTCTACACACAGATGCACATTTCTTCAAAACCCAGTGTTGTAAAATTAAAGTGAGTTGGGTCTTGACGTTCAGCTGAGATGCTGATTGTGGAGAATGCTGTTGAACTCCCTGGGGAGAAGTCGTTGGGTCAAGGCTCCCCAGATTCTATGAAATTCTTAGACTGAATTCCTCTCTGCCCCCAACTCCTTTTAAGTCATCAAGCAAATTAAATACCCACAGGCAGATGGTGACAACTTGTGTCCTGAAATCAGTTCAAAATATTGCACTCAAAAAAATCTTCAAAGAGCAGAACTGCTCAGGCCTGTCTGCAGCTTCACCCCAACCACCCGGTGTCTACCAAACTGAAGCCTGTGGGCAGATTCCCTGGCTACTCTGTGACTTTACCTTTCTTGCCATTTATAAGCATGATTAGAAAGCCTGGGGGTAATTGATTTTGAAACTTATTTGCAAATCTGAAGTGATCATCAGAAACACTAGATAGTATGGAAATAATATGGAACTTTAGGAATTAAAAAAAAAAAAGATCTGTACTTTTTACTAGCTCAGGCCCCTTGAGCAAGTTACAGGGCTTCTGGGCGGAGGTTGTCAGTCTGTAGAATGCGTGAGCAGGTGCCTGGCCCTGCTCAAGTGTTGTGAGAATGAAAAGAAATAACAGAAGTACGTGGAGCTCTCAGGGTAGAGCTGAACCCCTGGGCCCTCAAGCGAGCAAATGCTGATGGCCTCCAGTGTCTGAGGCAGAATAAGAAAACAGGTAAGGTCAGGCAGGCATGGAGGCAGCAGAGACTGGGGGCGCTCTGGGGACCCAGGTGAAATTCACTGATTGCGGGCATGACCATATAAGGTGGATTCTTTATTCTCCTGCATCACAGGTGGATTCTTTACCATCTGGGCCACCAAGAATACTGGAGTGAGTAGCCCAACCCTTCTCCAGGGGAGCTTCCCAACCCAGGACTCGAATCAGGGTCTCCTGCATTGCAGGCAGATTCTTTACCAGCTGAGCTATTAGGGAAGCCTGAAATTTACTTGATGGAGGCGTTTCACTAGAGGGTCCTGTGGGTGATGCTTGACTCATGGGTACTCCACAGATTTGAACTGAAGTGGAAGTGAAAGGCACTCAGTCATGTCTGACTCTTTGTGACCCTATGGACTGTACAGTCCATGGAATTCTCCAGGCCAGAATACTGGAGTGGGTAGCCTTTCCCTTCTCCAGGGGATCTTCCCATCCCATGGATCGAACCCAGCTCTCCTACGTTGCAGGCAGATTCTTTCCCAGCTGAGCCACAAGGATTTGAACTGAGCTGGGATCCAAATCCAGGTCTGCATGTCCTTAAGAGATTTGAAAATCAGAACTGAGAGGCCTGAGGCACAGAGGGTTCTTGAGGCCTGCCGGGGTGGCTTCTGGAAGCATGGCTGACCGTAGGTATGAAGCTGGGCTAGGGGAAGTGGGCAGGAACTAGCGCTTCTCTGCAGCATCCCAGTTGGCAGAAAGGCCAAGAGAGGGGACCTGACTCTCCAAGGATTCAGCTGTGCTAGGGGGTGTCGGGTGGCTGTTTTGGATGAGGTTGCCGCCCAACGCAACCTCCCACAACAGACTTTGCTCCTGGATGAGTCACTGTCTAGGGGTGGGTAAGAACCTGATCCTGGAGACCTAGGGAAAGCCTCCACAGTGATATAAATGGAAAGTTTTTTTCAAAAAAAGACACAGAGGGTTTGTGAAGATGGAATACATTGTGGCTAAAAAAGTTCTTGGCTGAGAAAATGGGAGGAGAGTGCTAAGGCCATTGTTGGAGGGTTTTTGTTTTTTGTTTTTTTCTTCTTTTTTGGTTTGTTTTTTCTTAGTAAAGGGAGATGCGGACTCAGCTCTCCCCACCTGTGGGTCATTGGCGGACACAGAGACAAACTGAAAAGAGGACTTTGCAATGCGACTAACAGTCAGCGGAAGGGGAGTGAAAATATGAGACCTATAAAAAATTGACTGTTCTTAAATCTCATGGGGATAAAAGTACCTAGAATGGAGGCTTGGAGCCCAAAGTTGAGAGTCTGCTAACTCAGAAATGGCAAGTGTTGTCTTCAGCGCCTGCAGGATTGAGTTATCCTGTTTCTTCCCTGTAGCAGCATCCGTGAAACTATCTGTTTACCCAGCATGTTAGGAGGGCCTTAGGAGAATTTATGATTCGATCAGCCCGAAAATATTTCTCTTTTGAGTTTTGCCACTTTGTTTAATTTAATTTTTAGTCACTGGCAGACTTTAGGCATATTCAGCAGTTGGTACATTTTGAAGGAAAAGTAACTTTTGACAGGAAGCCAATAGGAAAGAAATATAAGAAGGTAGACTAGATGCCCAGAATTTCTTGTTATAAGCACAGTTGACCATATTTACATTTTTTTAAGTGTCGAAATTTAGTCAACTTACAGTGTTGCGTCATATTTACACTTTTGGGAATTTGTTTTTGCTTTTAAGCTTGTCATGCTTACATAGAGACCACTTAGGGCACCTCCATGAAGAGTTTGTTTTTGTTTTTTTTTTTTAAGAACATGATTGCCTCACTGTCCTTTTTATCATTTGAAAGAAAGGAAAATAGAAATAGATTAGTGCAATGACATTCTGTCTTCTCGAATTAGAGCATGTGTATCCTCAGATATACAGGTGATGCCAATCTAATGGCAGAAAGTAAAGAGGAACTAAAGAGCCTCTTGATGAGGGTGAAAGAGGAGAGTGAAAAAGCTGGCTTAAAACTCAACATTAGCTTTAAAAAACTAGGATCATGGCATCCAGTCCCATCACTTCATGACAAATATATAGGGAAAAAATGGAAACAGTGACAGATTTTATTTTCTTGGGCTCCAAAATCACTTTGGACAGTGACTGCAGCCATGAAATTAGAAGACATTTGCTACTTGGAAAAAAGCTATGACAAACCTATACAGCATATTAAAAAGCAGAGACATCACTTTGCTGACAAAGGTCCATATAGCAAAGCTATGGTTTTTCAGTAGACATGTACAGATGTGAGAGTTGGACCATAAAGAAAGTTAAAGTGAAGTGAAAATCGCTTAGTCATGGCTGACTCTTTGCAACCCTATAGACTATACAGTCCATGAAATTCTCCAGGCCAGAATACTGGAGTGGGTAGCCTTTCTCTTCTCTAGAAGATCTTCCCAACCCAGGTTTCTCCCGCATTGCAGACAGATTAAATGCTGAAGAATTGATGCTTTCAAACTGTGGTGCTGGAGAAGACTCTTGAGAGTCCCTTGGACTGCAAGGAGAACAAGTCAGTCAGTCCTAAAGGAAATCAGTCCTGAATATTCACTGGAAGGACTGACGCTGAAGCTGAAGCTCCAATACTTTGGCCACCTGATGTGAAGAGCTGACTCATTGGAAAAGACCCTGATTTGGGGAATGATTGAGGGCAAGAGGAAAAGGGGGCAACAGAGGATGAGATGGTTGGATGACATCACTGACTCAATGGACATGAGTTTGAGCAAATCTTAAGAGAGAGTGAAGGACAGGGAAGGCTGGCATGCTGTAGAGCATGGGGTTGCAAAAAGTCGCATACGACTTAGCAACTGAACAACAAATCCTCTAAAAGATAAATCCTTTAAGGTAGCTAACTCATCACAAAGGCTTGCAAATAATTGAATGTCTTAGTCAAATTTCTTTGCTGCTTTGTATTACCAGTCATTGGATATCCAGTTTTAGACATGGACTTATTTGGGATCCTACTCAGTTTATGTGGTCAGTTAGAAAGGCATGGGGGCAGATGCAGTCTCAGGATTTCTGGCAAAGGTGGCAAGATACCCTTTTTTTTGCAGTGAAAGTGGCATAGAAGTTGGCATCTGTGGCTGGTCCCCAGGCTTGTGAGCTCTGAGCCTAAGCCCTGAGAAGACTCCAGTATTGCATAGATGTGTTTACAGAAACAGATAGAGCCATCCATCATTTTTCATTAGACAAGTATTTATCTTAAAACAAGGGCGCTCCTCAATGCCAGCTTGTTGCTATTAAACCACAGCTATGGAGGTAGATGTGGAAATGCTTATTCTTGGGATAACAGCATAGATTTTTAAAAAAAAAAATCAGTCTGTCCATAGCTCTTTATAGCTGCTGACATGGCTCCTTAATAGTAGTTTTCTAATTTCTCGCCCAGAGCCCTAAGATGCCAGGGGACTGGGGTTGAGAGAAGGAATTGCGAGGAGCGTGGTGGGTGAGTTCTGCACTCCTGCTTCCACAGAATACGGTCATCTCCCTGTGATTTCTGCAGCCACCAGCACATTTGCCTCTGTGCCATCTGTCACTTGTGGTTATGTTTTCATCAGAGGATGGTTTGAAATGCTGGCTTGTGTCCCTTATAATGATAATGCAGAAGTCAGTACTTGCTGGGTACAGTATCTTCCTGCCGGCACAGCCATAACCTGTAAGTAATGGAAGATCAGCAGGGGTCTCCCTGTGTGGATGAAACGTCTTAGAAATTGGGGAGGTCAAAGTCCTTGCTTTGTTTTGTGTACGCACATCACAGATTGTGTACGCACATCACAGATTGTGTACGCACATCACAGATTGCCCATGTCCTGTTTACAGAGGGATGGTGATCTATTTACACTAAATGAAGAGCCTGAAAGTTCTAACATCATGGTTCTCTCTTTTAAAAGAAAGGAAAAAAAAATGTATACATGATATACTGAAATAATGAAGAGGTTTGAAGTTCTTTTATTGATTGCATCTTCTGTTAATTCTAAGATTAGCCTGTGGGAGAAGCTGGCTAGCTATTCATCAAACCCATTTCCTTTTCCTCCTGGGCACAGTGCTAAATTGAATTCCTCAGTTCATCGTGCAATTAGATTCAGCCCCATGACTGCATTCTGCCCGATGGAATGTGAACGGACGTGATAAGTGCCCTTCCTGGCCCAGCAGAACCTCCCAACGCAAAATTCTTTGTGCTGCTTCTCCTGTCACTGGATGGGTGGAGATGCACACCCTTCCTCAAGGAGAAGATGGGATGACTGGAAGGAAGGATCTTGGATCCAGGAGTCACTCCCGAGAGGAGAGCAGTGATCATGTGCTCATGAGCTTGTGTGCACAAGAAATCAATGTCTGCTGCCTTGGAGCCATTGTACAATTTGGGGCTTTGTCCCAGAGAGCTTGTCATCATAGTTTCATTAGGTAATCTCTTTCATCTGAATTAGAATATGGGGTCTGGAAGAAGCACTTGAAAATGACGAGAACTACGGAAACTCTGCAGTAAAGGGCTGGAAACTCCCCACAGTGGATGATGACATATGTGTAAGAACAACACAGGGCTTCCCAGGTAAGGAATCCATCGGCCAACTCGTGAGACAGAGAAGACTTGAGTTTGATCCCTGGGTCAGGAAGATCCCCTGGAGGAGGAAATGGCAACCCACTCTAGTATTCTTGCCTGGGAAATCCCATGGACAGAGGAACCTGGTGGGTTACAGTCCATTGTGTCACAAAGAGTCGGATACACCTGAGCATGCATGTATATGCATATAGGAACAACACGGATCATCAGCTACTGAGAAGGTTGAATAAGGCCTGCTGCTGCTGCTAAGTCGCTTCAGTCGTGTCCGACTCTGTGCGACTCCAGAGACGGCAGCCCACCAGGCTCCCCTGTCCCTGGGATTCTCCAGGCAAGAACACTGGAGTGGGTTGCCATTTCCTTCTCCAGTGCATGAAAGTGAACAGTGAAAGTGAAGTCGCAGCCCACCAGGCTCCTCTGCCCATGGGATTTTCCAGGCAAGAGTACTGGAGCGGGATGCCATTGCCTACCTCTCCCCATTCCCCACCTTCAAGAAGGAAGTTACTGGTATTAGTGTGGGTGCTGGTACAGGCTTTCCATTAAGAGAATCAGAGACGACCCCACAGTAAAGGGAGGCAGGACCGTGTGATGATTCAAAGAACCAGCTCTTGAGTCAGACTACATGTGTTTGTACCTGACCCTGCTGCCTACCGTGTGTGCAAATCCCTTACCTTCTCTGTGCCTCAATTTCCTCTCTTTAAAATGTAATAAATATTTATCTCACAGACTGATGTGAGCATTAAATGAGATTTTAACACTGCATGTGTCCCATAGTGTTTCAAAGAAATATCGCGTATTGTCCTTTGTAACCAACTGACGAAAGACACTCAACAACTTCTTGAGTTTCCCCACTTAGAACCTAGGTTATATCTTCGTAAACAGGTACAATAGGTGGGTCCAGATGGGATGCCATTGATTTATACGTAATAGTATCGTGCCACCTTCAAGAAGGTTTTGGACAGTCTCTTGACAGTTTTCTGTAGTTGAGCGGTACCAAGCCATTCATTCCATACGTGTTTATGGAGCACCTGTGATGGGCTAGGACTTACACTAGCTGTGGAAGACACCAGATGAAAAATACAGAGCCTGCAGGTTAGTGGAGATAGAGCAGCAAAGGAGTACTTCTGATGCAGTATGACAGCTCTTGGTTTTTACCTGAAAGTTGTTAGCTTTCTGGATGATGACTGAGAAGGACTCAGGTCCTCAAAGTGTGGCCAGCATGCTTGGACTAACCCACCTATGGCTGCCCGGAACACCATCCAACTTCAGCCAGTGAAAGCGCAATACTTTTGCAGTCAGAATCCAGGCAGAGGGAGATTTTGTGAAGATTGATGCTGTATTCTATTAAAGCAAGCAACAGTCACACAACACAGCCCTCATACAATGGAGAAGCCCAAGAAGAACAGGGGGCTCTCAGGGACGTGTTCCCCCAAGGGTACACCAAGGCATCCATCCACACAGCCAGCACACAAAAGTTACGCGGATCCCTGTTGTGTTTCATTGATATTTGATCCTTCGTAGTTGGAATTTCCATCAACTTGTCGAGACTGAAGATGGGTTTGTGGTTGGTAGACCGTGCTTTTGTATGTACTGTTTGTCTGATTCATCCTGAATTTAAAAATCCATCTCCCACTTAAACCTGTTGCCTAGAACTCTCAATCATGAAAGCCTCTTCTCTTTTTTATTCTCTCCCTCTTTGTATTCATTTCAGCTTAATAAAATCTAATGGCCCTATGATTCCAGGAACAGTTGGTTTCTGGCTAAAAGTGAAATAGAAAACTGCCTGTTTTAGTTACATAAGGCGATGTAGCAAATACTAGCTTCTGAGGAAACAATCTATTTCCAGCGGGGCAGCCCGAGCGCCCTGGAGCAGAAGCGCCATCTGCAGGGCTGAGGGAGGAAAACGCCCAGTGAGAACCATCCGAACCTCGCTTTGCAGGAAAGACAGGAAAAGGAAGAGAAGAGGTAGTTCCACAAGATAAATAGCAAAAAACTCAGCAGGATTGCTTGTGGATAAACACACATGAGAATGCATCCTTGCAAAAGTTCTGATGAATTCCCTTCATGCCTGCCTTTTGCAATTCTCAGAGCTCCAAAAGTTTGTTTTTTTTTTTTTTTCATTTATTTTAATGTTTGTTTATTTTTGGCTGTGCTGGGTGCATCTTCACTGAAGCACGCACAGGATTTCTCTAGTTACGGAGAGTGGGGGCTGCTCTCTAGTTCTGGTTCCAGCGAGGGCTTCTCATCGCAGTCGCTTCTCTTGCTGCCGAGCTCGGGCTGTTAGGTGCGTGGACTTCAGTAGCTGCCACAGTGGGCTCGGTAGTTGTCGCGCACAGGCTTAGTTGCCACGTGGCCTGTGGGATCTTCCTGGAGCAGGGATCGAACCCATGTCCCTGACATTGGGAGGGGAATTCTCAAGCATTGGACCACCAGGGGAGCCCTTTTTTCCCTCTTTTAGAGTGTGGAGACCCTAAAATTGTTCGCCAGAGCACCTGCTGCTTAATGCTACTTCTGGCTGATCTTTTAATAAAAAACAGTGCATGCAAACATTCCTTGCTTTGATAAGACAAAGTGAATGTTCCTGCAGATTCTGTCCATATGATTCAGGGAAGGACATTCTGACTTGAAAATGCCACAATTGTCACACCATTTGATGTCTGTCCTTTCCAGCTGTTCGAAATATCTAGGCCACTTGTACCCACCCACCTGTTCCAACAGTGCTAGGCTAGAATTAAGAGAACCTTGACAATGAAGATTATCCAGCATTAGTTTTTCCATGTATCAGGGAAAAATGAGTTGGTCCAGAACAGAATTCTACCGGAATTCTTCTGTTTGTATGTATACTTCCTGAGAGAGTGGTATTACCAAGACGGCCACTTCGGTCATTGCTAGCTTCACTGTGTTCATGAGGAGAACAACTAACACCTATTCAAGAACAGGGTACCACTGGGGGAATGGTAGAACTGGGGGTGAGACTGAAGTACCCCCTGCATCACCAAGGCAAGACAGGCTGCCCTAGAGGGATAAGAGGAGCAGCCATGTGCTGACCCCATCGCCCTGCCCCGGGCCGTTGCAACACTGCATAGAGAGGTCTGCCCTGAGCCCCTGGTTCCTCCAGTAGGGAAAGAAAACCTGGGGAGACACCTGACCTCCCCCAGTGTTGTGGGTGGCTTTGTGGGAGCCCATATTCTGATCTCACGCAATGGGGATCACAGGGAAATCTGTGGGCTAAACCCCTGGGAATCTGACTGTAACAGAGAGGAGGGGAAGGATTTGCAACACCTAGCACTTGAATCTCGGCAAACGGAGTTCCTGCCTACAGAGTCCCAACCAGCAGCTTTGCTCATCTGCGGAACCGAGTCAGGAGTCACTCAGACTAGGAAACGGGGCGAGGTAAAAATTTGCCTGACTGGGATCCTCAAATGAGTTTTGCTGGCCCTGGAGCCAGGTTTGCCCACTCCCAGGCAAGGCGTGGCGAAGAAGGCGATGGCATCCCACTCCAGTACTCTTGCCTGGAAAATCCCATGGACAGAGGAGCCTGGTGGGCTGCAGTCCATGGGGTCGCTAAGAGTCGGCACGACTGGGCAGCTTCACTTTCACTTTTCACTTTCATGCATTGGAGAAGGAAATGGCAGCCCACTCTAGTGTTCTTGCCTGGAGAATACCAGAGACTGGGCATGCTGGTGGGCTGCTGTCTATGGGATCGCACAGAATCGGACACGACTGAAGCGACTTAGCACCAGCAGTAGCAGCAGCAGGCAAGGTGTGGAGGGTGCCTTCAGCCCCGTCTGATCAAAAAATGCTGGTGACAACTCCTGGCAGCTGTGTGGCTCAGCAACATTCAAGCTCAGAGAGGGGCAGGCAAACTGGCTCCCAGAGCAAACTCAGTACCAGGCTTCAGTCCATTTCAAGTTAATTTTTGTGAGTGGCATAAGATATGGGCTCAGTTTCTCTTACATATGGGTGTCCGATTATCCCAGCACCATTTATTGAAGAGGCTGTTTTTTCTCCATTTGAATATTCTTGGCTTCCTTCTAAAATATTAGCTCTCCTGATTTGATTGCTTTGCAAATATTGAACCGTCCTTGTATCCCAGGGACAAATCCCTCTTGAATATGGTGAATGACCGTTTTAATGTGCTGCTGACTTTGGTTTGCTGGTGTTTTATGGATGATTTTTGCCTCTGTATTCAGTGGGGATATTGGCCTACAGTCTTCTTTCCTAGTGGTGTCCGTTTCTGGTTTTGCTATCAGGACAATACTGGTCTCGTAAAATGACCTTGGGAGTGTTCCCTTGTCTTTCATTTTCTGGGATAGTTTGAGAAGCATTGATGTTAATTCTTCTTGAAATGTTTTGGTAGAATTCACCAGAGAACCATCTGTGATACACAGAACCACTTTGAGAGATTTTTTTGATTACTGATGTGGTCTCCTCACTAGGTACTGGTCTATTCAGAGTCTCTATTTTCTTCCTGATTCAGCCTTGATAAGCTATACGTTTCCAAGAATTTTTGGATCTCTTTTCTTTCCCTATTTTTTATATATCTATGAGAAAATGGATGTTAGCTGATCCTTTTGTGGTAATCATTTCACAATATATGTAAATCAAACCATCATGCTGTACACCTTAAACTTACACAGTGATGTATGCCAATTATTTCTCAATTAAACTGGGGGGAAAATAAACATGTTCCCATAAGCATGATGCACTTTTCTTGGACAAACCTGATTTGAAATATTCTGTGCACCATGCCATCATCTGATCATGTTTCTCATATACTCAGCCACACTCAGCTGCTGTTCTTTTAACTTCATTTACTTCTACTTTCTAGGGGCAAAGTAGGGTTTATTTGCTGACTTATGCATATTGTCAGTACCTATCTCTGGGGCATCTGCTCTCTTGCCATGAACAGGGGGCACAGAAGATGTAAGAAGATACTTTTAAGAATTTCACCAAGAAGTTCAAGAGCCAGAGTTTAGTTGCATTCTGAGGAACATCCCACTCTTCTTCACCTGAAGCTCCTCAGAGCCAATAGGAACGGACGCTCGTTGAAACATCACAGGGCAGCGATCATTGTGACACATTCAGGGATGTTCAGGTGCAGCCCTGGTTTCTAGAGTATTTACAGTCAAATGGAAGACAGGGGCTAGGGTAGGCGTGCACATCAAGGTAGTTCAAAGCCAGCTTCAAGAAGTGGCCACGGGGACTTCCTGTTGGCTCAGTGGTAAAGAATCCCCCTGCCAGTGCAGGAGCCATGGGTTCGATCTTTAATCCAGGAAGATCCCACATGCCTCAGGGCAACTAAGCCTGTGCACCACAACCATGAGCCTGTGCTCTAGCGCTCAGGCACCACAACTGCTGAAGCCCATGCAGCCTAAGGAGCCACCGCAGTGAGAAACCACGCGCTGCAGCTGGAGAAAAGCCCGTGTAGCGGTGGAGACACAGCTCGGCGAAGGTCAATGAGGTTTTTAAAATGGTCCGCATTAAAAAAAGAAAAGTGGAGACAGACCCAATGCGTGTGTGTGTTTGCGCCTGGGCAGAGAGGAAGGAGCTTATCAACAGCGGCTACACTGTCAAACTGACACTTTGAAGAGTTTCAAAGATCACTGTCTATGAAAAGAGCAGAGCATAATCACGTGATAAAACACATTTCTGTATGGAAAAGAGTCTTTTGAAACTCCCGGAGGAGCCTATTTCAGATCTCCTTAGGGCTTCTGTTAAGTGAGTTCCTCCTTTAAGAAATCAAACTGTTGAAGACTTGGGGAAGACACCATAGGTTTGTAATGGGTCTTGTTTAGGCTTTGGAGTTTCCATAAACTAAGTGCCTGTTATCCAGAGGTTGGTCAAAGTGTGGCATTAGGTTAACTTTGTTCTTGAGAATTCCAGGTGTGCTTATTGCTAGCTGGCTTTTCACAGCAGTGACATTTAAGGCCTGGACATTCTGTGTTGGCACAGCAGATACACATGCATCTTGGTTTTTTAAAAAACAACAACAACCAGGGAGGGAATGTAGACTTTGATCAACATTTGTAGGAATCAGAGTAGAGAGAATGGAAGTTAGTGGGGTTGGGCCATCCCTGTGCTTGAAAATTATGCAGCTGCAGATGGTCGTTAGGACTGGGGAAGATCCAGGGAAGGTCAGCTGCCCCGTGTAGGTGGCCCTCAAGGGGTGGCATATACCTGGCTGCATCAGTGCCCTGCAAGGCCAGCATCTAGACCTTACAGATTTCTCAGCACTCCAAGAGTAGATCTTTTGGTCAGAACAGAATCCATCAACAGAAGGAGAAAGCCAGTTTTATTGATTAATAATGAACTGTGTAATTATCCAGTGAGCTCATGTTTGCTAAGCATCCTCTTGTTTGCCTTGAAGCAAAATTATCTGAAGAAGCAAGCTACAATCAGGAGATTGCTTGGAATCAGAGCAAGGGGTTATTTTAATGGCTGCTGCCGTCAAGCTGTGATGGATAGTCTGAACGCTTCACCTCCATTGTAGGCACATTCCTGCCACGGACGATGGTCACAGTCAGTCCCCCAACAGTGCTGGAAGGCACTGCCCACTCTGGTCCTGGTTGGCTCTCTGACCCTCTTCTCTGCGCTTCCCTTGTTGCTTGATTCCCATGCTCACCCTCACAGGTGTGTTTCTTCTTTAGAATATTAATACAAACCTCTATCCTCTTGCAGACTGTATTCCCCAGAACATGGCACTTACTTGCAAAACTTGACCAGTACACTTAAATATTTCTATTCCAGGCAGATTTTTTAATGCATTAATATTTATATAAATAGGTATATAAAAATATCCAGAGGCCTTCATTACCCCTAATCCTTTGGTCACAGTTTCTGAAGCTGTATTACTACCATCCCATATAGTGCTTTGACTTTTGTTCTTTGCTTTCATAACTAAACCCAAACAGTGGACAAGCTAGAGAGCAGTAAGCAGTCAGTTGGTCACTTTGGCTCCATTTCGTAGGTGCTGTCTTTGTCTCATCTCATCTGCCTTACTGTTGAAAGATCTTCATTTTTATCACTAGTTGCTTCAGGTGCATCTTATCATTTAACATCTATTTTCGTAAATAATGATAGGAAAATGTCAAAGATATTCCAACAATGAAGTACTGTTTTACAGACAAACACGGTGATTCAACTCAAACTTGACTTTGGTCATAAATGCAAAGCTCTGATTGATTGTGTGAGCATCTAACTTCTGCATGCAGAAGGCCATGTCATTGTATATTATATGAGAGTATAATGTATTTTTAAAGGTTAAATGTAGAAATGTCATGGATGTTTATACCCTCTATCAGATTATACTTAGATCTTGTTGGGGGTGGGGCGGCAGAAGGCATTTTGCTTATTTAGTAAATACAGTAAATACTGAGTGCCTGTTATATATCAGGCAGGGTAGACATCTATTTTCAAGTTCTAGGTAGTGGTAGAACCAGGGGAACACCCCTTTCTCGTGCCCTTATGTATGCTTAGAAGCCATCTTTTGGAAGTCGTTTTAAAAATCTGTTTAGACCATGGAACATATTATGAAAATGCTTTAACATTAAGAAATTTAATCAGAGAGGAGAGAAGAATATGTATATTTAACACAGAAATAAAAAATGCATTCATTTCTACTATAATAATATCGTATATTTTTCTAAGACTTCTTGTGTCATGCAAAAATCACACAATCATCGCAAAAACCACAGAGCTTATGGAGAAATGGTGTGAGGTGTATGCAACACTCCAGAAGTCCAGGGGAACCTCCTAGAGACAGCATAATTTTTTGTATGTTAAGTGGTTTAGAAGCAGTTACCTTAAAAACACTGCTTGAAGTGTGCTTGTGGAAGTGGGTGTAAGAAGGGTTGGAGCCTGTTGGTTCCTGGAAGGGGAGGGGAGGAGCACGGTCAGCAATCCGATGGGGAGTTGTAACTGTGATGGAAGCACAGGGAGATCCAGGGTGCCCGGTCCATGCTTGAAGGGTGTGCAGCGTGTGCGTTTTGTTTCTCCTGCCCAGCTCACCGTTTTGTTCCCCAAGGGCAGCGTCCCTCACCCGTCTTGCCACTGCTGTTTGGTGGGGGATAATTCTGTGTTGTGGTGGGGGGTTGGGGGAGCCATCTTGCTCATGGCAGGATGATTGCCAGCACCTTTAATGTCTAAATGCCAGAAATGTCTCCTAACATCACCAGCTATCCTCTCAGGAGCAAAACTGCCCTGATTTGGATCTGACTTAGTGTTTCTCACAGGCAGAATTGCATTTATGCAAATGGGAAATTTTGTGATATATCAGTCATGTTCGAACAAGTTCATCTTTCCAAAGCGCGTGTTACAACAAAAATGGCTGTTTCATTAAGTTTAAAGTAATGAATTTCTGATTTGAATGTGAAGGAATCGTTTGAGCTTTAAAAACTGAACTCTGTTTCATATTGAATACAAAACAAAGATGAATATAAATTAAAAATAAAAACAGGATATACTTTAATATCTGTAAAAAATAAACACATATGGCCGTAACAATTGGAGTTAAAACTGATTTAAGGAAAACAATTCAATAAAAGGTGGAACATACTCTTAATGTAATTAAAGTAGTTTAAATTAGCATGTAACTTACATGCTTCTATGGGCTTCCCTGGTGGCTCAGAGGTTAAAGCGTCTGCCTGCAATGCGGGAGACCTGGGTTTGATCCCTGGGTCGGGAAGTTCCCCTGGAGAAGAAAATGGCAACCCACTCCAGTATTCTTGCCTGGAGAATCCCAAGGATGGAGGAGCCTGGTGGGCCCCAGTTCATGGGGTCGCAAAGAGTCGGACACGACTGAGCGACTTCACTTTCTTTCTTTCACTTTCTTTACATGCTTCTAGCTATCAATCACAGGAAGTGTTCAATTTATCCAGGAAAACCACAATAATAATGTTAAAAAATGTTAAACGATGAAAAAAAGAATTCCATTAATTTAGAAATAGTCCAGCAACAATGTACATTTCATAGTCTTTTAATGTTGTATTTGGTTTAAATTGTAGTTTAGGAGATATATCTATTTTTAAGTAGTCTTTGTATCGGTTTTAGAAGAAATTTGAAAAGTTTCATGTTTATTTTCAACATTTACGCCAGCTTTCTGATACATTTCTATAGCCAGTTTATATTTTAACAACAAACCGTACAGGCAATAATGAGAAACTCTTAAGTGCTTGTTCTTCATGGTTGCCAGGGAAATCAGTGTAATTCGTCTTTTGTGTTAAGAAACTGGGTTTTCCTCATGTAAAAGGGGAAAAAATCATTTCCAGTAACTTATTTGATGCTGGGCAAGTTGAAGTAATGGAAGCTTTATAAGAAAAGTTTATAAAGTGTGTTGTTACAGAAGAACCACTTCTTACTCAAGGCAATTATCTGAAATTTTGAAGTCCTCTTTTCCCCTTCCTAATGAGCATTGTATGTATGCTTTTTAAAATAGGAAAAAAATTGTATTACAGAGAAAGAATTTCCCATATTTGAAGAAGTAGACTCTGCATCGAAACCATTAACATTCTGGACCTGAATAAAAGGGTGTACTAGGTGTATTAAGTACTAAATTATTTTATTAACAATGCTCAGGACTTGAATTTTTTATTTTTCTGGGCAGGACCTGTATCTTCCCATCTTATGCTACTGCTCTCTTACAAAGTCAGAATAAGATATATAGCTGGTTAAACCTAAGCATTGTTTCAGCAAGCCATCAATCTATGTTTTGGGTTTGATTTCTAGTTTTTTGATTATTGAATTGTCTCCTTATTCTATGGGAAAATGCAATCTTGAAATAGAGTTCAAAACAGAATTTTTTGTTATTCATAGCCATTATTTAGTTTCTTTTTCAGAGCAGGTAGAGAAAATAATATCAGAATTACTCTTAAGGATGCCCACCCTTAATTTTGGTTTGGTTGTAGCTAAACGACACTATTTGGCTTTCATACACCATAAGAATGCTTTTGGTCAACTCTTTTTTTGTCTTGTCTTGTCCCCAAAGGGCAGCAATCTTGTGCCCAGGAGAAGGATTCTAATTAGGCACACAAGCCACCAGATGGCTCCCTCAGGTTTTTAAATATCCACTTGGGTAAATAAATGGACTTGCCTTGAAAAAACGACTTCAGTAAATTTTGAATAATAAAAAGTGACAATATGAGCAGGTGTTCATAGTTTCAAGCTGAATTGATAGGTTAGAGCTATCAGGGGGTGATTATACAGGATTCTCAAGATGGTTTTACTAATGCATCATGACTTACCTTCTTCATTAGCTTTTCTTTTTTTTTAATTTTTTCTTTCATTCAGTGTACAAATGCTTTGTATCTTGTTTTCTTTTTGTCCTGCTTAACTTGAATGTATGATGCCTTAGGGGTTTCATAACTGGCCCTAAGTTTTCTGAAGATTCTGAGAGTTCACACTCAAAGCAGAATGTGGAAGTTGTGTTGCTTATCTGACATCAGTAGTCTCTGCTAACCTTGCCTTCTTGCTTCCCAGAGTCCTCACTATTTGGGCACTTTCACATCTGCCAAGAAATCCCAAAACCCGCGGGGAGACTGTTTAATCAAAATGAAACAGAGGAAAGGGGTAATGGGATTGTTTTTTTCATTGTGGTAAGAGCATTTAACGTGTTAACAAATTTTAAACTGCACAGTAGCATATCATTAGCCATAGGCACAATGTTGTACAGCAGATCTTCAGCTGAATTAGTTCTAGCTTTTGGATAACAGCCTTTCTAACAGGGACTTCCCAGGTGGCACAGTGGCAAAGAACCTGCCTGCCAAGGTAGGAGATGCAAGAGACATGGGTTCGATCCCTGGGTCAGGAAGATCACTGGAGAATGAAATGGCAGTCCACTCCAGTATTCTTGCCTGGAAAATCCTATGGACAGAGGAGCCTGGAGGGCTACAGTCCATGGGGTTGCAAAGAGTCAGATGTGACTGAGTGTGCACATACACACACAGATAGAACATTCTGATGGGTATGAGATGATGTCTTCTTGTGATTTTGATTTGCATTTCCCTGAGGATTAGTAATGTTGAGCACGTTTTCATATACCTGGTGGCCATTTGTATGTCTTCTTTGAAGAAATGTCTATTTAGGTCCTTTGCCCATTTAAAAAATCTGGTTATTTGGTGTTTTTCTATTGAGTTGTAGGGATCCCTTATATATTTTGGATATTAACCCCTTCTCAGGTAAATGGTTTGCAAATATTTTCTCCCACTCCACATATTGCACTTTTATTCTGTTGGTAGTTTCCTTTGCTGTTCAGAAGCTTCTGGGTTTAATGTAGTCCCACATGCCTATTTTTGCTTTTGCTGCCTGTGCTTTTGGTATTGTATCTAGGAAATCATTGCCAAGTGCAGTGCCAAGGAGCTTCCTTCTATGTTTTTCTTCTAGGAGTTTTTCAGTTTCAAGTCCCAAGTGTAAGTCTCTAATTCATTTTCAGTTGATTTAATGCAAGATATAAAGTAAGTGTCTGATTTCTCTTTTGCATGTGGATATCTAGTTTCCCAGACTCCATTTGTTGAAGAAACTGTCCTTTCCCTGTTGCGTTTTCTTGACACCCTTGTGGAAGATCACTTGCCATATGTATGTGGGTTTATTTTTGAGTTCTTGATTTTTTTCCACTGATCTATATGTCTTTCTTTATGCCAGCACCATACTGTTTTAATTACTTAGCTTTGTAATATATTTGGAAACCAGGAAGTGTGATGCCTTTAGCTGTGTTCTTCTTTCTCAAGATTGTTTTTGCTATTTATTGTCTGTTGTGATTTTGTATGAATTTTAAGATTGCTTTTTCTCTTCCTGTAAGTGCCATTGAGATTATTGTGGAATTGCATTGAATCTCTAGATGACTATCGGTAGTATGGACATTTTAACAATATCAAATCTTCCAGTCTATGAAGACTGGAAAGATATATTTCTATTTACGTGTGTTTTCTTTAACTTCTTCATCTCTGTTTTGTAGTTTTTAGCATACAGGTCTTACTTTCTTGATTAAATTTATTCCTAAGTATTTCATTCTTTTGCCTGTGATTGTTTTCTTAATTTCCTTTTTGTATGGTTTATTATTAGTGTATAGAAACACACCTTTTTTTCCCCTTGCCATGAATGTGTTTTTTTTTTCACTGAATGAAAGGTTCTTTAAATTCTGTAGTGCTTTACAGTTTTCTAAAGTTTCACACATGTGCTTTCATATAATCCCATAATAACCCCTTTTTTGTCCCCTAAACCTATATTGCCCCTGCCCCTTCCCTCTCCCCACTGGTAACCAATAGCTTGTTCTCTGCTGTTGAGTCTGCTGCTTTTCTGTTTTATGCACCAGCTTTTTGTACTGTGATGGTATGTAATTTTCCACAGTGGTCTCTTATGATCTCTTTCACTTCCGAAGCATCAGTTCCATCTGTTGTCATGTCTCTTCTGAAGTTTTCCATTAAAGATTCACCTTGAGAATGGTTCAGAATTTCACTCATTTCATAGATGCACCACAGAATGTCTCATGGTGCAAATTATCATAATGATGGAGAAATCTGTGGAGAGAAGTTCACCTGATGTTTCTGTGATCACCTCATGTGAGGCAGGGAGGAGTGAGCAGGCTAAACTCATCCGTAAGAGGACTCACCCATAATCCTCTTTTCTTTGGGGGGTTAGAACTACTCTGCATTGACCTCACCCAAAGCCACTCATCAGCAAACACTAGGAACTTAAGGAGAACCAACAGCTAGTGCTGGACCTCTGCCTCCCCTGTCAATCTTACTTCTGCTCCTTTGGTGAAAAAGTTTTTTATTTAGCAAGTCTCTCTTAAGTTATCCTAGAGCAAAACCTGTGTATGACACTGTTAGCACTTGTAGGAACCTGAAAATGATTGCCTGTCCCAGCCTTTTGATTTTGGTCCTTAGGGAAGTATGGCTGAGGAATCTACACAGGAGTACTTTGAAGCAGATCTCAGATTTTGGTGCACAACAGAATCATTGGCAGTCTTGTTGAAACGAGGATTCCTCAGTCCCTCCTTTATTCCAGTTCTGATTCAGTCAACCTGCGTAGGAAAGCAGGCATGAATTTGCATTTTGTTGTGCTACCAGGTTATGCTAACACTGCTCCTCCAGGGGTTCCTCCTTGACTATCAAGACCCTCGAGAACATGCTTCTAATACTCGTTGTCACTTCTAAGGAGATGTGTGGTAGGTGAAAAATGCTTTTGTAGGTGAAAAACTCTTGAGAGTCCCTTGGACTGCAAGGAGATCCAACCAGTCCATTCTGAAGGAGATGGGTCCTGGGATTTCTTTGGAAGGAATGATGCTAAAGCTGAAACTCCAGTACTTTGGCCACCTCAGGCGAAGAGTTGACTCATTGGAAAAGACTCTGATGCTGAGAAGGAGGAGAGGATGAGATAGCTGGATGGTGTCACCGACTTGATGGATGTGAGTTTGAGTGAACTCTGGGAGTTGGTGATGGACAGGGAGGCCTGGTGTGTTGCAATTCATGGGGTTGCAAAGAGTTGGACACGACTGAGCCACTGAACTGAACTGAACTGAGGTGAAAAACAGAGTGATGCCACAGGAAGCTCTTTCTGAACCATGCATGATTTTGTGTGACTTGAGACATAAATTTAGTTAGAGTGTAAGATAGCCAACTTGGTCCATTTCCAGAATTCCTAGCAAAGAGTAACTCTTGGGGTTTCAGTGAGAGAAGAGGAAGGGCATTGGACCATCATGTAGGGAATGCCCCTACTGATTTTATGTCTTTACTTATATCTAGAAGAAGTTGATTGAGAGAGATCTCAAGACACGGTCCCATTAGTAACACAGAAGAATGGATGCCTGTTTTTGAACACGGAGAGCCAGGTTGAGTGATGAGAAACATGGCGAGTCTTTGACCTACTGCCTCTAACAAGTCACTTCAAGACATTCTTACTAATCTTTCAACCCAACCATTACTTACTGGCAGTGAGACCCAAAAGTGATGTCTTTGATAAGGTGACTGCTGACAAATTCTCTAATCTCAACTAAAGTAAACATAGATCCATTGTTCCCAGCCAATGGCTGGCACAAAACCCTGCTTGTCTTAACAGACATTTGACATGAAAATGGGAGACTTTCAAGCCAAGCCGCTTTTTGAGAATGAAATGCTGCAATGGAAAAAATTTTTTCCCTCTTGAATGGTTCTAAAGAATCAGTAGGAATTTATATCTAAGACTTTTCAAATCTAAAGAAAGGTGGGTTTTGGCAGGTTATGCTGAGAAGTCTATTGTGTGTACAGTCATTCGTTAGTATTTTCAGCCTTAGAATTAATTGCAACCCAAAGATGTACTTTGCACCATGCTTGTGAGTAGTTCTCAGAAGCCAAGAGCAGCACACCTGTCTTTTGCAAATTACTAATTCATTCAGCAGAGATCTTTGGTAAGATTCTGTGAGGTCGTATATGTAGGCTTTGACTCATCGGGCTTGCTGTGGTTTAGTGGGTTGTAGATGTATGTACTCAAATAACAACAGAGTGGTTGAATTATGTCTCGGGAGTAGTAGATATTGGGTAATCCCAGTATGCTTGGGAAGCACCAATGGTAGACAGCCTGTTGTCAGGGGAGGTGCAGGTGAGCAGAGCCTGAGAGGAGGGTGAGTTTCCCTGGCACAACCAAGGTCTTCAAAGTCAAAGGACTAGTGTCTGGAAAAGCATGGATATATGAACAAGGGGACAGAGACCGTGTTGCAACTCATGTAGTCCCCTTGCCTACTCCAGTTTCTGGTACATTTCAGTCACTCAGTAACTAATTTGAGATGAATCACAGTACATTTTCTCATCCTCACTGAGAGAGAGCAGTTTCTTTACTTCTGTCTCCCTCCACATTCAGGTTATGGAAACACTTTCTAGAACGTTATACAGGGAAGAATGGAATTTCATCAGGAGTGCTGGGGAGATCATTTATCCTCAATTGTGCACTGTTGGTTGCAGGCCAAAATCTGGGATGCAGCTGTTGATGGCTCAGAGCTTCGAAACTGAATGTACCTTCTCTGGCCACTATTCATTCATATTTGTTCAGTCATTCATCCAGAAAATATCTACTGAGCATCTACTAGGTGAAAGGCCCTTTCTGCAAGTCAGGAATACAGGAGTGAGCAAAGCAGACAAGGGCCATGCACTCACAGAACTTATTATCTGTTAGAGGGAAACCCAGAAATGAAGTCCACACATAAACGGTCAAGGTCCTTCCAGATCGTGTTGAGCATTGTAAAGATCTGTTTGAAAACGTTGGCAGGAAATGGTAGGTTTGGGTGAGCCCAAGTCTTCCTTCCTATAGACAAGCCTTTGTGTTATTATTAGATACAGTGCTCAACTCTACATGTCAGAATTACCAGTGTAGACCTAACATTCCATACCAGAAATTTTTATAGGAATTAATTAAACCCCTTGCTGGTCTCTAAGTGCAATGGGTTCTGTACCTAGAGGGACCCCAGTTTCACTGATCTTGGAGGTGCATTAGGAAGAAGTGAGTGGAGAAGTGGTTGCAGGATAGAGAAAATTGCTCTGTACTGCGGAGGGGGTGAGAAATGGGAGCAGTTCATGAGAGAGGAGCCTGGAGCCTGGAAGCCTGTGAGCAGGAGGGGCTGGTGAAAGCCTAGGACTGCTGGTGGTGGATGGGTCGAGGAAGGACTTTGGCACAAGAACAGAGCTGTCTCATGAGGATTTGCTCTTTTATTGTTGCTGAGTGGATCCAGAGGTGAACTCCCTCCTCTGCGGTTCCTTAAAACCTCAGCTGGTTCTCAGCGCTCACTGCTGCTTTTCTGTGGCTGAATTCTCTTTGATAAATTCAAAGATGGGCTGAGTTCTGTGTCCAGGCTGGCAGTGGGCTATGACAAAGTCTGATCAGGGGACACAGGAAGTGGAAGGCAGCAGGAGCTGCTGACATTTGGGTTGCATTTTAATATAATCCCAAAGAGGTTTGAAGTTAGCACAGATTGTAAAGTCATCTCTTGGAAGTGATAGAAATGTATTCTCCGTCACTGTCATCTGGAAGATGGAGAAAAAGATTCTTCAGAGAGGTGTTATGAGAAATCCATAGTCAAGTTCTTGGCACATTTTAGTTGTTACAAGCTGAATGCTCAGTTCAGGGCATCTCATTGGAGAAGGAAATGGCAACCCACTCCAGTGTTCTTGCCTGGAGAATCCCAGGGACGGGGGAGCCTGGTGGGCTGCCGTCTATGGGGTCACACAGAGTCGGACATGACTGAAGTGACTTAGCAGCTGCAGCAGAAGAAGGGGAAAGTTATCTATGTAAGGAAGCATATGACTAAACATAGCACAGATGTACCAGTTATGTAAGAACATGCTGTGACTGCGCAGTAGCCCAGGGAACCTGCATCTTCTGGTCCACTTTAAGTTCATCAGCCTGTATATTCATGGGAGGAGCAAGCACTCCATGGCAGCAGAGCTGCTGTGTAGCAGAAAGTAACTTTTTCTACAAAATACAACATGAATTACCATGCTTGTGACCTGGAAGTAGTTTTAACATACACAAGCAAGGTTTTAAAATGTGTTTCCAGATTTGTATCATATTATCTTTGGTTGTCTTTTATCTTAAAAGTGTAAGGAACATGGTATCAGTACTTAGAGAGAAGTGATTGTGCTATTTAGTGTTTGTGTTCTGGGGTTTTTAGAGGGTTCCGCAGTAACAGGTCTTCCCAGATGGATCTTGTGGTAAAACCTACTTGCCAGTGCAGATGACATAAGGGACTCTGGTTTGATCCTTGGGTGAGGAAGTTCTCCTGAAGAAGAAATGGCAATTCCAGTATTCTTGCCTGGAGAATTCCATGGACAGAGGAGCCTGGTGGGGTACAGTCCATGGGTCACAGAGAGTTGGACACGACTGAAGCGACTTAGCATGTACACAGTAACTGAAGGTAGGGGTCACTTCATGTCCTCAGAGTTTTCATCTGCTTTAGATGTATTGCAGCTGTACCTCCACATCTTCAGGGGTAAGAATGAACCATGATTGCTGGACAAAAACAAAACTTTGTCAGTCCGCTTTAAAGAAGACACTTGAGTACATGGTCATAGACACGGAGAGGTGCTTGCATTTAAAGGCTGTCTGGGGAAGTGTTAATACTTTGAAGATTTAAAAGTAAGATCCTCCTTCTACCTAGAACGGAGTAAAGCCCCACTCAGCCTGACTCCTCAGGACCTTCCCTCGGGTCTGAGAGGTGGCATGATGTGTCCATCTGTGTCCCACCTTCTGCCACCTGAGATCCTTGATGCAACCGTGGAAGTATTAAAGGCATGTTTCTTTCTATCACAACTTTCTTGAACATTTACATTTGTTGAATAATATGTAAGTACATTTGTCTAGCAGTTTGCAGTAGAAGGGTGTCCCTGCCCCGTTTCTCTGGAGCCATGTAATTTGGAGGAATTGGGGAGCCTCTCGGATCCACAGTCCTCTGTCTGCAAGATCAGCTTGCAGATCTGTCCTGTCCTGGCTGCTCACCAGATTGCCACAGGCTGAGTAAGAACATGCACGTGAAAGCGCTCTGTGGTCCTGACTGTGGAAATCCTCACCAGTGTCAGGTCTTAGTGTGTTCCTATACATCTCAGCTCAAAAATAGGGTGTTTTCACAAGGTCCTACCATACGGCACAGGGAACTATAGCCAATATCCTGTGATAAACCATAATGGAAAAGAGTATGAAAAAGAGCTGTGAAAGAAGGGGTGTGTGTGTGTGTGTGTGTGTGTGTGTGTGTGTGTGTGTGTGTGTATGTGTGTGTAGTTAAATTTCATGAGTTGATTATTACCTCATAAATTATAATGCTATACCAACGCTAAGTATTGCACTTTATCCTGGTCTGGCTATGTCTTTTTGTTCATAGAAGTATACCAGAATATACAAACATATAAATGCTTTGAACAGTTGTGTAGACTTAGCAATGCTACAGAAACAAAAATATACTGACACTTGAATATAGTGCGTTTTCTTAAATAGCACACAGCTTTAGAGAATACTTACTTGAAACTTGACATCAAGAATTTAAAATTCTCAGGCATAGACAAGAGATTAATTTAAATAGACTATATAATTCTGATAGCTTTATCTTTTAAAAATAGAATATTACATTAAATAACTTTGTCAAAGTTATTTAAAACTTTGAGTGTCGATTCAGTGTTGACATTCAGATGCTAATTTTGACCTGTCAGCTTTGTTTCCTTGTAAGAAATTATAAGCCACATTATGAAATTTATGTACAATTTCCCTTGTTTAAAAATTTAAGTGTGGAAAAGTGGGCTATATAGTAAACAAATCATACTCCTTGTGTTATGATATCTTTCCAGATTGCTTATCAAGAGGTAAACAAATAATTTCACAGTTGCCTTATACTTAAGTCTTAAATTTGTAAAAATATGTACCAGGCAATAATAAACTGATATACTGAGGTGTCAGATAAATTGCCAGCTGTTTTAGAGGTATCCTTGTTGATGGAATAAAACTAATTTTATAAAAATGGGATATTTTTTGTTATTCTCATTTTTTTAAAGAAGGGATAATAGCTCATACTGTAATTTTATTTTTTCTCCAATGGAAGTATCTTTGAATTTTTTTCCCTTATAAAGTACTGTAACAAAACAATTTCAATAAAGAGTAAAATGTAACTTCAATTCAGATATATTAACCCAAACATAATTTTAAATTTTTTTCAAAGAATATTCATCCATAGTGCTTTGTAATCAGATAACTTTTAACTGCTCCCTTTAAAAAATCATAATTACCCTCTGGCAATGTCAGTTAATATTTTTTCTCCTCAGTATTCATCTTCTTTCATCTTAGAGTCTAACATGTAAAATTAATACCATAGGGCATGTCTGTACCTGTCCTGAGAGGGAAGGATTATAAAGGATTTCAAAGTTGGTCAGCTTGTCCTAGCAGATTAGATGCTGCCAAATAGTATGGTATTTGATTGTATAAGGCTCTATCTCTTTTTAAGGAATAGTCTTGATTCACCCATGTTCAAGGTCAAAACCATTTTAATGTACTTCTGAGTACATTTAGTATGAAAGACATAGGCTCAAAATAACATTGCTATGGAGGATTTCCAATTTTGTTCCACAGTCAATGACCATAGCAGAATGAAATTTTGGAATTGGATGTTGCATGTTTTTAAAATGGATTCTCACACATACACACAATTTTATCATTTGTTTTTCTTTAAGTAGATTTTGTTTGCTTAATATATTTATAGAGAGCACTTAAAATCTTCAAAACAAAATAAACAGTAATTTTTCCACTCTCCCCACATGTTGCAAACACTTTGGAAAGGAATTATTGGGGTGGAAGTTTTTAATATTTCGTTCCTATTCACATGCCGTGTGCTTTTTCTAGTTAATAAATACGTAATCAGGATTTTTACTTAGGTTATAAAATGGAATTGATGACATTTAATGTCATAAATGGGAATACTGAAGGCTAATAGAAAACAGACTTACATGCTGTCAACATTAATTAGATCCAGTTCGGCAGAGTTCAGAGAGATGTGTCCTGAAAATTCAACAAAAGCCACAATCAGAGCATGTTATTATGATTAGTAATTACTTGTAGACTCCTTGTTATGGAGCAAAGCTGTGCTGAACATTTTATGAGTGAGTGAAGTCGCTCAGTCGTGTCCGACTCTTTGCGACCCCATGGACTGTAGCCTACCAGGCTCCTCTCTCCATGGGATTTTCCAGGCAATAGTACTGGAGTGGATTGCCATTTCCTTCTCCAGGGGATCTTCCCGACCCAGGGATCGAACCCAGGTCTCCTGCATTGTAGACAGATGCCTTACCGTCTCCTCATGCCTCTTCTGTGATGGCTGAGGAAGCTGAGAGTGGGAGACAAAAGTGACTCGCCTGGGTGATACAGCTTGAATCTGTTCTCACGTTTCCCAGGTCCCAAACTTTGCTTACCACCACTGGGTTTCAGATACCGGGAGGATTTGAGTTCCCAGTTTCCACTTTTGTTTCCTCCAGAATAGCTTTTTTAAAGAAGTATTCTTTGCACTTGTTTGTTCATCCGGGTGAAAGTTCACCAGAACCAAGTTTCCTCTGTGCTGTACTCCTGACCCCCAAGGCCAAGGGGAGGGACAGTTGCATTAAAACCATGCCCCCAGATAGCTGTGCGTGCGATCACTTCCGGACCCTCCCCCTCCATGGTCCTCTGGCCATTCTACCCAGGGCGTCTGTTGCATGTAAGGGCTGTGGATTGTGGGGTCAAAAAAGCCAGCATTTGGGGTTTTGCTGTTTTCTAAAAGCTCATTACCCCAGGAAGGGAAGCAAAAATCAGGCTGTTCTGATTACCATGGGCTACAACTTAAAGCCTTCTGCAGACTTTTTAAAATAATCCCTTTCAAGCCCAGAAATGTTAGAAGGATGAAGACTCAAAGCCATCACACCAGGGTGTATTTGTCATCTGAAGTTAAATAATCATTGAGGACAAAGAAGTCACAAGTCTGTTCTGAAATTCAATGTTTCTTAAAATCTTGCTTCAAGTAGCTTTTATACTGATGGCATGTGAATGTCTAAGCAGTTTGTATTTTGACATTTGGACTGAGATTGTGTACAGTGTGTGCTGGCCCGTTGTATTTTATAAAACAAGTGTAATGAATGGGTTGATAAATAAAGTGTTCAGAGGCAGAAGTCACACACACTGGGATGAGGGTGTTTTGGGGGACACTTCTGTACCATGTGGTGATCCCTGAAATATATCCCAGCCTTACACACAACTCTCAACATCAAGGCAGTGAGGCTTATTGTTTTAATTTATGTGCAAGATCAGATCCTGGTGCATCACTATATAACATCCCATGATGTATCTAAGGGGCTTCCCTGGTGGCTCAGAGGTTAAAGCATCTGCCTGCAATGCGGGAGACCTAGGTTCGATCCCTGGGTTGGGAAGATCCCCTGGAGAAGGAAATGGCAACCCACTCCAGTACTCTTGCCTGGAAAATCCCATGGATGGAGGAGCCTGGTGGGCTACAGTCCACGGGGTCGCAAAGAGTCAGACACGACTGAGCGACTTCACTTCACTTCACTTCATGTATCTAAGAGCCATAGAACTTTTAAAATGTTTCACATTTCTAAGTAGATCTGTGCCCTTTGAGCCAGAAAGTGAAAGTGAAATCGTTCAGTCGTGTCCGACTCTTTCCGACCCCATGGACTGTAGCCTACCAGGCTCCTCAGTCCATGGAATTGTCCAGGCAAGAATACTGGGGTGGGTTGCCATTTCCTTCTCCAAGGGATCTTCCTGACCCAGGGGTCGAAGCTGGGTTTCCCACATTGTAGGCAGATGCTTTACCGTCCGAGCCATCAGGGAAGCTGAACTGGAAGATGTGCTTAAATGCCTCCCTGGGAGCAAAGCAGAGAGCCGATTCCATAACACTGAGTTGCGATTCTGGTATCACGTGTTAGTGGGCTGGTACAGTCTTGATATTACCTGTCTTACTAAATGCCTGGACATGCAGTTTCTGCAATTCAAGACCTAAGTAAATCTTGCATGTTTTTCTAGCAACCCATCTTTACTGACATCTTGCAGGGACAGCTCTATCTTTTTTGTCATCCCAGTTTGCCACTTGTACAGATCCTTGGGCAAGACCGGTTACACCCACACAAGTATTGGGGTTATGTTTTAATTTTAGTCCATCAGGAGAGCCCCTGTCTGAGGGTAACAGCTACTGCAGGATGGAGACAGCCAGCGATGGGAACTGGCATTAGAGCAGAGTTAAGTGGCCTGATAGGGTCCATGTGTAGGAACTGGAGGCTATGAATTAGTCCTTGGGAAGAAGCCTTCCAGTATTGCATTATGCAAGTGGTAACAGGATTGAGCCAGACACCTGGCTTCTAAAATCATTATAAAGAGATGCTATCTTTGCGCCATTGATGGCTGCATGAGATGAGGCAGGCTGGTTTCTGTCTCTGCTGTTTAAACTTTAGTCACTCACCCTCCCCGGGGAACCCCTTGCGTTTTCATGCTGCAGGGTTGCATGCTTTCACTGCCAAAGTCAGTGATTCTATAGAGGCTACCACCATGGTTTGGCTTTTGATGTGTCCGTGTGTGTACACTCATGTTTCTGACCTCATTCTTTGATTAGTTGTTTACCTACAAAAATGCTAGAAGGTATGACAGTATTGGAGTATCTCTACTTACGGTGTACCTGCTTACAGTGAGCAATTGTGATGACTACCAATTCTATAAACAAGGAGAAACAAAATTTTAAGGTAATCCAGCACATGAAAAATCTGAAAAGTATCAATAATTGAAATTGACCTTACATCCTTACTCAGGTTCTCAGTATCCTGGTGAATGCCATTCTTTGTGCCTGCGTGTCATTGCGGTTGAGTATAATTGAGCTCCCAGAATAATAGAGCTTTGAAACATTAGACAGGGCTGTTCTGCATGTATATGTTTTTCATAAACCAGTCTTGTCTATTAAGTATGTACTGAATGTGGAGGATGGTTATATTTTGCAATAGCCAGTAAAATCTGTCTCTATAGAGGAGAGGACACAGACAGTACCAATAAATATAATAAGTATACTCTGTAATGTGTTGGAAGGTGCTGAGTTCTCAAGAAAAATGAAGCAGTGTAGGGTGCTCAAGGACACAGGAGCAGAATGTGGGAAACACCTCACAGAGCAGGTAGCATCTGAGCAGAGACTTAAAGGAGTTGAGGAAGCAAACATCACGGATATCTAGGGGAAGATGGTTGCAGCCAGAGGGGATAGTAAGTGGAAAGATCTGAGGCTGGTCTGGCCATGGAACAGTGAGGAGGCTAGTGTGGCTGGTGAGGGTGAGGCAGGGGAGAAGAGATGGAGACAGGGGTCTAGGTCCATAAGGGGTGGATTCTCTAGTCTCTGTAGCTGCATGTGCATGACTGGACTTTGGATTGACTCTCAGGAGATTGTGGGGCCTTTGGGAGATTTTTCAGTTCAGTTCAGTCACTCAACACTGTCTGACTGTTTGCAACACCATGGACTGCAGCATGCCAGGCTTCCCTGTCCATCACCAACTCCTGGAGCTTACTCAAACTCATGTGCATCGAGTCGGTGATGCCATCCAACCATCTCATCCTCCATCATCCCCTTCTCCTCCCGCCTTCAATCTTTCCCAACGTCAGAGTCTTTTCAAATGAGTCCGTTCTTCACATCAGGTGGCCAAAGTATTGGAGCTTCAGCTTCAGCATCAGTCCTTCCAATGAATATTCAGGACTGATTTCCTTTAGGGTGGACTGGTTGGATATCCTTGCAGTCCACAGTTCAAAAGCATCAATTCTTTAGTGCTCAGCTTTCTTTATAGTCCAACTCTCACATCCATACATGACTACTGGAAAAACCATCACTTTGACTTGACAGACCTTTGTCAGCAAAGTAATGTCTCTACTTTTTAATATGCTATCTAGGTTGGTCATAGCTTTTCTTCCAAGGGGCAAGTGTCTCTTAATTTCATGACTGCAATCACTATCTGCAGTGATTTTGGAGCCCCCCAAAATAAATTCTGTCACCGTTTCCATTGTTTCCCCATCTATTTGCCATGAAGTGATGGGACCAGATGCCATGATCTTCGTTTTCTGAATGTTGTGTTTTAAGCCAGCTTTTTCACTTTCCTCTTTCACTTTCATCAAGAGGTTCTTTAGTTCCTCTTCACTTCCTGCCATAAGGGTGGTGTTGTATGCATATCTGAGGTTATTGATATTTCTCCTGGCAATCTTGATTCCAGCTTGTGTTTCATCCAGCCCAGCATTTCACATGATGAGTCCTGGGTGTTCTTTGGAAGGAATGATGCTAAAACTGAAAATCCAGTACTTTGGCCACCTTATGAGAAGAGTTGACTCATTGGAAAAGACTCTGATGCTGGGAGGGATTGGGGGCAGGAGGAGAAGGGGACGACAGAGGATGAGATGGCTGGATGGCATTACCAACTCGATGGACATGAGTCTGAGTGAACTCCGGGAGTTGTTGTTGGACAGGGAGGCCTGGCGTGCTGCAATTCATGGGGCTGCAAAGTGTTGAACATGACTGAGCAACTGAACTGAACTGAACTGAACTCTGCATATAAGTTAAATAAGCAGGGTGACAATATACAGCTTTGATGTACCCCTTTCCCAATTGGACCCAGTCTGTTGTTCCATGTCTGGTTCTAACTGTTGCTTCTTGCCCTGCATACAGATTTCTCAGGAGGCAGGTCAGATAGTCTGGTATTCCCATCTCTTGAAGAATTTTCCACAGCTTGTTGTGATCCACACAGTCAAAGGCTTTGGCATAGTCAGTAAAGCAGAAGTTGGTGTTTTGCTGAAATTCTCTTGCTTTTTCAATGATCCAACAGATGTTGGCAATTTGATCTCTGGTTCCGTTCACGGTTCACGTATTGTTGAAACACAGTTTGGAGAATTTTGAGCATTACTTTGCTAGCGTGTGAGATGAGTGCAATTGTGCAGTAGTTTGAACATTCTTTGGCATTGCCTTTCTTTGGTATTGGAATGAAAACGGACCTTTTCCAGTCCGGTGGCCACTGCTGACTTTTCCAAATTTGTTGGCATATTGAGTGCAGCATTTTTACAGCATCATCTTTCAGGATTTGAAACAGCTCGGTGGAATTCCATCACCTCTACTAGCTTTGTTTGTAGTGATGCTTCCTAAGACCCACTTGACTACACATTCCAGCATGTCTGGCTTTAGGTGAGTGATCACACCACTGTGATTATCTGGGTCATTAAGATCTTTTTTGTATAGTTCTTCTGTGTATTCTTGCCACCTATTCGTAATATCTTCTGCTTCTGTTAGGTCCATACCATTTCTGATCCTTTACTGTGCACCTCTTTGCATGAAAAACTCTTTGGGAGATTTTTAGCAGAGGTGAATTGTGACCTGACTTCATGTTAAAGAATTCTGCTGCTTTGCTACAATGGTAATAGACTATAGAGGGCGGTGGTGGACCCAGGCGGTCCATTGAAAGGCTCCTGCAGGGCCTTCCCGGTGGCAGAGTGGTGAAGAGTCTGTCTGCCAATGCAGGAGATGAGAGTTGGACCCCTGGTCAGGGACACTCCCACATGCCATGGTGCANTCTCAGGAGGCAGGTCAGATAGTCTGGTATTCCCATCTCTTGAAGAATTTTCCACAGCTTGTTGTGATCCACACAGTCAAAGGCTTTGGCATAGTCAGTAAAGCAGAAGTTGGTGTTTTGCTGAAATTCTCTTGCTTTTTCAATGATCCAACAGATGTTGGCAATTTGATCTCTGGTTCCGTTCACGGTTCACGTATTGTTGAAACACAGTTTGGAGAATTTTGAGCATTACTTTGCTAGCGTGTGAGATGAGTGCAATTGTGCAGTAGTTTGAACATTCTTTGGCATTGCCTTTCTTTGGTATTGGAATGAAAACGGACCTTTTCCAGTCCGGTGGCCACTGCTGAGTTTTCCAAATTTGCTGGCATATTGAGTGCAGCACTTTTACAGCATCATCTTTCAGGATTTGAAATAGCTCAGTGGAATTCCATCACCTCTACTAGCTTTGTTTGTAGTGATGCTTCCTAAGACCCACTTGACTACACATTCCAGCATGTCTGGCTTTAGGTGAGTGATCACACCATTGTGATTATCTGGGTCATGAAGATCTTTTTTGTATAGTTCTTCTGTGTATTCTTGCCACCTGTTCGTAATATCTTCTGCTTCTGTTAGGTCCATACCATTTCTGGTCCTTTACTGTGCACATCTTTGCATGAAAAACTCTTTGGGAGATTTTTAGCATAGGTGAATTGTGACCTGACTTCATGTTAAAGAATTCTGCTGCTTTGCTACAATGGTAATAGACTATAGAGGGCGGTGGTGGACCCAGGCGGTCCATTGAAAGGCTCCTGCAGGGCCTTCCCGGTGGCAGAGTGGTGAAGAGTCTGTCTGCCAATGCAGGAGATGAGAGTTGGACCCCTGGTCAGGGACACTCCCACATGCCATGGTGCAGCTGAGCCCATGGGCCACAGTTATTGAGCCTGTGCTCTGGAGTCCATGTTCTGCAACAAGAGAAGCCACTGCAGTAAGAAGCAGTGAGCAGCCTGCACACCCCAACTAGAGAGTAGCCCCTGCTCTCCACAACTTGAGAAAAGCCCACGCAGCAGCAGAGACCCAGCATAGCCAAAAATACATAAAGAAGTCTTGCAGAAAAAAAGAGGCTACTGCTCGGCCCAGTTAGGATGGGCTGCAGACCAGGATGGCTGCAAGGGAGATAGGGAGATGTGGTTGGATTCTGGAAATATTTTGAGGTTCAGTAATATTCCCTGGTTGGAAATATACCCAGAAGAGAAAGAGAGGCATCAGGAGTAGTACCAGGATTTTTGCTCTGAGTAGCTGGAAGGATTTAGTTACCACCAAGCGAGATAACCAGTCCATTCTGAAGGAGATCAGCCCTGGGATTTCTTTGGAAGGAATGATGCTATAGCTGAAACTCCAGTACTTTGGCCACCTCATGCGAAGAGTTGACTCATTGGAAAAGACTCTGATGCTGGGAGGGTTTGGGGGCGGGAGGAGAAGGGGACGACAGCGGATGAGATGGCCGGATGGCATCACTGACTCGATGGACGTGAGTCTGAGTGAACTCCGGGAGTTGGTGATGGACAGGGAGGCCTGGCGTGCTGCGATTCATGGGGTCGCAAAGAGTCGGACACGACTAAGCGATTGAACTGAACTGAAGCTAGATAAGAAGGCTGGAGTTAGAGCTGATTGGGAAGGAAGGTCAGTTCATTCTTGGATGTGCTGAGTCTGAATTGCCTGAGCTGTAAGCAAGTGGAGAGTTGGAATAGGCAGGTTGATTCATTTAGGCTGGAGGTCAGTCCTGTAGATAGACCCTGGGGAGTCATTGGTATGTTGATTTGAATTTGTCTGTAACTCAAAATGAGACTACCAAGATAGTGAGAGTGGACAGAGAAAAGACTGAAGACCAAGACCTGGGGCTCCCCAGCATGTAGGGGGTGCAAGAAGAGGAGTCAGAAAAGGAGGCTGAAAAGGAGTGACCAGTGAGTTGGGCAGGAAATTCAGATCCTTGGAAGGTGAGTCCAGAAAGTGTTTTGGGAAGGAAGTCATGGCCATGCGTGTCCAATGTGCTGATGGCTCCAGTAGGCTGAGGACTGAGACTTCACGGCTGTGTTGAGCAGTAGAGAATCACCACCTTGGTGATCTTTTTTTGTAAAAAAAATTCATTTATTTATTTGGCTGGGCCAGGTTCGTTGCTGTATGTGGGCTTTCTCTAGTTGCCGCAAGTGGGGGCTACCCCGTGGTTACCGTGGTTGGGCTTTCCTTGCAGTGGCTTCTCTTGTTGCGGGGCATGGGCTCTAGGCACGTGCGCTTCAGTGGCTTCAGCTCACGGCTCTAGAGCACAGGCTCAGTAGTTGTGATGCACGGGCTTCGCTGCTCCAAGGCATGGGGTCTTCCTGGACCAGGGATCAAACCTGTGTCCCCTGCATCGGGAGGTGGATTCTTTACCACTGGACCACCAATGTAGTTCCTACTTTGGTGATCTTAATGAAAGCAGTCTCAGTGAAGTGCTAGGGCAGAAGCCTGATGGGAGGTGAAGGGTTTAGAACTGTGGGGAGAGGATTTAAATTTAAGTGTAGAGAGTATATTTTGCTTTGCTACCAAGGAGACGAGAGAAATAGGACAGTCGCTGACAGGGAAGCAGCATCAAGATAAGAGTCTTGTTTAAATGAGAAAAGGTACAGTGTACTTACTTGTGTTCCAGTGAGGATGATCCAGCAGAGACGAGACAAGCTGATACTATGGAGGGAAGCATGGCGAATTGTCCAGACGCGGACTTGGACCAGGAAAGGAGACCTCGTGCACAGGCAGGAGGATTGACTATAGAAGAGTGAGGTCGACTATAAAAGGGCAGAGTAATTTGGTGCAGTTGCTTTAGGGGGTAAAAGCCTCTGCAGATTTCTTCTGATTGTTTCAGAATTTTGTCAGGGAAGAAAGAAATCAACTAGATCCTATCAACTAAGTCTTGGAAGATAGAGAATGGAGGAGAGAAGTTGTGAGCTGACGGTCTGTCGGAATTAGTCAAAGAGTGGATGTAGGGAAGCAGAGACTGTAGGTGCCGAGCAGCGTCGGGGATTTGAAAGCGGGGCCTGGCGTCCTCGTGTGTCTTCTGCCACCGTGTTTAGCTGCACAGGTACAGGCATAACGCAGGTAGAGCTGGATCAACCAGGGCCATGGCTTTGCCAAGGAAACGAGACAGGAGAGGAGCAAGGGGGTATAAAAGGGGATGTTATAATGGAATTGAAGCTGGTTAAAGGAGCCAGAGAGAACTTGGAGGTGATTAGAAACAGTGAAAAGATGACAGGTGGAAATGATGGATTAGGGGTCCAATGGAGCTGAAGGATTGCTGGATTCTGGATACTCGAAGGAGTGGATTGGAAAGATTGAAGGTGGAGATCAGATAGGAGCTTGCCTGATGTTATGATTATGGATGGATCGCAGTTACTGGTAGTGACAAGACCCCGGGTACAGCCAGGAGCATGAATGTGTGTGAGGTTAGGGTACAGGACTGCATCGTTGGAGGATCCGAGAGACCCTCCTTCAAGGTTCTGAGAGACTCAGGCATGAGCAGGGTAATCTATGTGTAGAGAAATGACTAAGCATTATGGTGTTGGAGAGGTGGACCGTCATCACTGGCAAGTATGAAGGGATCTGGAGTCCAGAGTTTTCAGTAACAATGGGGGACCATGATGCTAGCATTTGGCAAGATAATCTGTGTCTTAGGATTGAGCTAAGACACTGGCATTGGAGCCAAAATGGACCTCATTTTACTTCTTAAATGCACTCATGTTCCCTTTAGATATTTTGGCCAAGCAGATAGGTTTGCTTGTTTGGTTATTCATTTGTTGGGAGGATCTTAGTTCTCCTGACCAGGAATCAAATCTTTCTTTGCCCCTTGCAGTGGAAGCTCACAATCCTATCTTCTAGACTACGCAAAACTCCCTGGACCTCATTTTAGATCTTATCTCTGCCACTTACTGTCTAGCAAGTACTAACCCCTCTCATTCTCAATTTCCTCACCTGTTGCATAGAGACAATAATAGCACACACCCCAAAGATTCAGTTCAGTTCAGTTCAGTTGCTCAGTCGTGTCTGACTCTTAGCGACCCTATGGACTGCAGCATGCCAGGCTTCCCTGTCCATCATCAACTCCCGGAGCTTACTCAAACTCATGTCCACAGAGTAAAGGTCAAATAAGATAATGTATATAAAATGTTAAACAGAGTGCCTAGCATATAGTAACTACTTAAAATGTCATTACAATGTCACTCCCTGGCCCCAAATCTTCACATGAGACCCTGTGCCTCCAGTTTGGAGCAGTGACTGTCGATCCTTCTATTCTTGGGAAGCACCAGCTGTTTGCTGCATAAAGTTTATTTGCCTTTGTTTCTCAGAGACATTTGGCTCAAATGGTTTCCTGGGTCTTGAACTGAACTTGCTTTTCTCCAACTAATTGAAAAATTCACTTGTTTTGTTGCGACTTTCAAAAGCACAAATATCCGCGTGTGTTTGTTGCGTGTATAATTAATTTCTAAATTAAAGTTTTTGAAAACCCAGAGGTTCACATGTAAGCAGATCAAATCTGAAGCTTCTTTAAGACCCTCTGTGATGAAGCCCCCAGAATAAGCCTCCATTCGGGTCCTCCATGTTTTGTGCTTCCCTTGAGCAACTGGTTCATGTTAAATTCTAGACACAAACCTCTTGGACTTGGCTGTAGAACCATCTTAGAGTCATGTTTGTGACTGCCTTCACTGGGGACAGAGAAGTTGGCTTTGCGAGTTTGCCTCTCCGCTCCCCCATCTTCACTTTACTCTCTTGCTGCTGCTGCTGCTGCTAAGTCGCTTCCATCATGTCTGACTCTCTTACGTGGCTTTATTTCTCATAGTACATATTTTCCCTCTTGCTGTATCTCCTGCGTCCTTTCGAAGGACTTTGCAGCCAGATGTTTGGCACCAGGTTGTGCATAAGTAGTTCTTTAGGAGGATGGATTTGGGCGTTTGGACCCATCCCTCCCCACACCTCACAGAGTACCTATCACAAAACAGGCATTTGGTAAACATTTGTTTGAACAGTAAAAACTTATTCAGTCCTATCTGTGAAATGGAGATGTGCCCCCAGGTATTTGTTTCAAAGTGCTTTATAATGATTATGATAATAATAATGGCTGGTAGTTATGGAGTGCTTGCTCTGTGTCTATTTTTCATACATTCTCTTATTTAATCTTCCTGATGATCTTGTGCAATAACTGCAGTTACTACGCCCATTTTACAGATATGAGATCTAGAGTGTAAAGTATGACACCTGAATTCAGGGAGCTGGAAGCAGAGGAGCAAGGATGTACCTGGAACCTTTCCCACTTTCATTCATTGTATTCCATCCACACAATAACACTGGCAGAACGTGTCTCTCTAGAAGGAACTGGACACTCTCCTCCATCTGGGGTGCCAGCCCCCCTCCCTGCATCCTATGGTCCAGGTCACCAAACACCATGTAGAATGCTCTGCTCTGACCTTGGAGCAGGGAGCAGCTGGCAGCCTGGCCAGATCAAGTCCCAGTGGAGTTACGGGGTGGCACAGTCAGTGTGTTTCTTTAAAACAGAGAAAGGAAATGAACAGCTATCCTCACCATGAAAGAACATGGGGGAAATTTGAATACATGTTATTAAAGGGAAGAAGTCAGTCTGAAAAGTCTACCCACTGTATGATTACGATAATATTCTAAAAAAGGTAAAAATATGGAGATGGTAAACGGATCGGTGTTTGCCTGGAGTTAAGGAGAAGGGAGATGAATGGACAAAGCGCAGATGATTTTTTAATTCTTCTTTTAAATTGAAGTATAGTTGATTTGCAGTGTTGTGACAATCTCTGCTGAACAGCAAAGTGACTCAAAGATGGTAAAGAATCTGTCCGCAGTGCGGAAGACCTGGGTTCGATCCCTGGGTCAGGAACATCCCCTGGAGGAGGGCATGGAAACCCGCTCCAGTACTCTTGCCTGGAGAATCCCATGGACAGAAGAGCCTGGCGAGCTACAGTCCACGGGGTCACACAGAGTCAGACACTACTGAAGCGACTAAGCAGCAACGGCAACACATAAATGCATTCTTTTTAAATCTTTTCCAGTATGGTTTATCCCAGGAGATTGGATATAGTTCCCTGTACTGTACAGTGAAAGTGAAAGTCGCTCAGTCTTGTCAGACTTTTTATGACCCCAAGGACTATATACAGTCCATGGAATTCTCTAGGCCAGAATACTGGAGTGGGTTATCGTTCCCTTCTCAGGGAATCTTCCCAACCCAGGGATTGAACCCAGGTTTCCCGCATTGCAGGAGGTTTCTTTACCAGCTGAGCCACCAGGAAAGCCCAAGAATATTGGAGTGGGCAACCTATCCCTTCTCCAGGGGATCTTCCTGACTCAGGAATTGAACCGGGGTCTCCTGCATTGCAAGTGGATTCTTTACCAGCTGAGCTACAAGAGAAGCCCTGTACTATACAGTAGGACCTTATTTATCCTTTTCTGAATGTAACAGTTTGCATCTACCAGCTGCAGCCTCCCAGTTGATCCCTCTCCACCTGTCCCTGCCCCCCACCTGCCCCCGCACCTTGGCAACCACAAGTCTGATGTCTCTGAGTCTGTTTTGTTTTGTAGACAGGTTCATTTGCAAAGCACAGATGATTTTTAGGGCAGTGAAAAAACTCTTCTACGACTGTAATGGTAGATACATGCCATTATGCATTTGTCCAAACACAGAATGCACAACATCATGAGTCAACCCTGCTATAAACTGTGGATTTGGGGTGATGGTGATGTGTCAGTGTGAGTTCAGTTACAACAAATGATGGGGAGTGTTGATAACGCGGGAGGCTGTGCTTATGTGAGGGTGGGGTAAGTGGAAATCTGTGTCCCTTCCCCTCAATTTTGCTGTGAATCTAAAACTGCTCTAGAAGAAAGTCTACTTTAAGAAAAACCTGCATTGCTCATACCCAGCCCCCTGGTATTCCATTGCTGTAGGATTGAGAGATAGCTGGCAGCATGCTCAGATTGCAAGGGGAAAAAGAGGATAAGCTGACTTTGATTGAAATTCCACTGTAGGCACGTTGAGGAATTTTAAAGAAGCTCTGAGCCAGTGAGTGCTGTGGGCTCCTTTTGTTTAAATTTGGCACTGGCTGGAAGGCTCTGCTGCCGGAAGGAGCTGGTATGGAGGAGAGCCAGATCTGTAGCAAGTCCTGAAACGTGCCCTCTTTTCATCCCGAGATTTCGATTATGGTGCCAAATGACAGGGCTTCTGTGGAGCTTCCAGTGCTCCAAGTGACCCGCGAGTCCCCCTGTATGGGGGCCCAGGCTCTCACTTCTCTTGTCCCCTTCTCCCCTTCTTTGGTCCTCTGTTATGGAAACGGGTCTCTGACGGTGTTCTGCACAGCTGGGGAAGCCACGGACTCTGAGAGGAATCACAGGCTGGGAAATCTCTTAGCCCCGAGCTGTCTTGGGGAGACTGACACGGGTAAACTGAAACTGTTCCTCTCACCCCTTTCAGTGGATGCAACCTCAGATTTTGTTTTGCTCCTGTGATGTCCTGGAACATCTCCTCTGGACCCCTGGGCTTTGGGGAAGTGGTGGGAGTTCCTTGGGGATAAGATAGTAGAAAACTCATATTGCCATTTTGATTACACAGATATTTTTGAAAAATAAAGTTTGACAGCAGTTAAGAGTTGAAAAGTGGTATTATTTATGCCAAATGTTTTTCCTAACTTGTAAAAATATTATATAATAGTGTGGTAACTGAGAAGTGTGGTTTTTTATTTCATCACATACTTTGGGGTCTAATTTTTTTGATTTCTCCTTGTGCATTTCCCTGCCCATGCCCCAGATGCCCCTCTTCTCCTTTGGGGCCGTACCCTCTGGCACGCGTGGTTTGGGGTTGTAGGTCAGCATGCACTGGAGCCAGTCTGTGGGGGAAAATGCACATGAGGAGAGGACTTTGTGTTGTAAGTGAGCGATCCATTGACGTCTGTACCAAGATCGGAAGCAGAAGATGGAACCAGAGGTAGACGGGATGAATTGATGAAGATAGGCTTATATCTGGAGGAGATGAGACACTGAACAAGGAGCAAATAGGTAAACTGAGGCATTTCTGGAGCAAATTGCAAGAACTTAGGTGGCATTGCCCTCTTGGGAGAGATCTATCTTTTGCATCGGACAGTACACTCCATAGTGCTAGGTATTATTTGGACTCACCATACATAACAAAATCTGTAATTAGCATCTCTTTGTTTGAGGACATTTGGTATAGTGTCAGCATTCATGTAATGGGCCAGTGGGAGTTAATAACAGTAAGACAACAAGCAATCCCAATTCAAATAAGTGGGATTTTTTTAAGTAAAGCAATTTCAGATAATTGGTGGCTCCTGGATTCCCTAAGGAAAGGGGATTTTCCGGATCATCCTTTTAATAGACAAAATATGTGGAACACTCTCTAAAATGCTATAATATCAGAGACTTTAAATAATTTAATCACCAAAATCTTATTATCCCCTTGCCTGCAGGCTTTCTAGCAGAAAGTGCAATTAAATTAAATGTAGGGGAAAAAATGGACTCTTAAATTCGAGACTTTCCTGCATTTCTTTGCCTTTCTTGAGGATCTCATTACTCTCAGATTTTCTCATTTTCCTTTCTTCATGTTTGGCAGAGAACACATACTCTTGAAGCTATTGCAGACAGGGTAAGAAGAGACCTTCTGAGTTCAGCAAATCCATCTGAACGGATGGGTGAATGCATCTCACCATCCCTTATGAAAGAGCCTGGAAGACAGATAGTGAGGTGGCAGATTTCTATGACTTGGAGTTCATAGAATGACAGATTTAGTATTGGCCACAATGTCTGTGAAATATTTTTCTAGAGTTTGTGTCACTTCAGTTTCGGAAGCTTCTAGGTGTATAACCTTTGTTTATCACTTCTTGTTATAAAAATTTTTTAAACACTTTAAAATGTAGAGAGAATGATTACTAGGCCTCTGTCTTAGGTCTGGTTCCCCGGAAACAGGTTCTGATGCAGAAATTTGGGTGCAGGTGATTGATTGTCTAAGAGCTATTGGGATCAGCATCTGTCAGGAGTGAAACAAGCGGACATGTCGGAGAGAGGAGGTGAGTTAAAGGCAATTTCAACGACGTCCTCAGTCAGTTCTAAGAATTGTGGACCAGTGTGGCCTGGAAGGGGCACACTAGGCAACATCAGCAGCGCATGTGTGCGCTCGGTCCTGTCCGACTCTTTGCGACCCTGAGGACTATAGGCCACCAGGCTCCTCCGTCCATTGGATTTCCCAGGTAAGAATACTGGCCTGGGTTGCCATTTCCTCCTCCGGGGGATCTTCCTGACCCAGGGATCAAACCTGAGTCTCCTGAATCTCCTGTATTGGCAGGTGGATTCTTTACCCCTGAACCACGTGGAAAGCTCTGACACCAGCAGTATCCACTGCACTTAGCCATCACCCAGCCTCCTCCGTTGTCAGCCTAAGGGACAACTTGCTCGCCCTCTACTTCCACCCACTTCTCCCACTTCTGCCCACCTGGGCTTTTTTGTTTTGTTTTGTTTTGTTTCTTACAACTTCATTGAAGTATAATTATGTACCATAAAGTTCACTCAACTCAGTGATTTTTAGTAAATTTATCAAGTTATGCAACCATCACTCGAATCCACTTTCAGAACATTTTTATTACCCTAATTAGCATATTCCTTTTGAAAATGACTCCTGGTATATTTTGAAGCAGATCACTTTAGTGAGGTTTTAATGCAATTAAATTCTTAGCTGAAGAGATCTACTGATAAGAATTTTTAAAAGATACATTCCTCTGAGTAAGTGAGGTGCCATTTGAGGTCACATGATAGGTGACCTGGGGAGATGTAGGAAGCATCACTACAAATAAAGCTAGTGGAGGTGATGGAATTCCAGCTGAGCTCTTTCAAATCCTGAAAGATGATTCAGTGAAAGTGCTACACCCAATATGCCAGCTGCAGTGGCCACAGGACTGGGAAACGTCAGTGTTCATTCCAATCCCAAAGAAAGGCAATGCCAAGGAATGCTCAGACTCCCGCACAATTGCACTCGTCTCACACACTAGCAAAGTAATACTCAAAATTCTCCAGGCTAGGCTTCAACAGTATGTGAGCGAGAACTTCCAGATGTTCAAGCTGGATTTAGAAAAGACAGAGGAACCAGAGATCAAATTGCCGACATCCAGTGGATCATCGAAAAATCAAGAGAGTTCTAGAAAAACATCGACTTCTGCTTTATTGACTATGCCAAAGCCTTTGACTGTGTGGATCACAACAAACTGTGGAAAATTCTTCAAGAGATGGGAATACCAGACCATCTGACCTGCCTCCTGAGAAACCTGTATGCAGGTTAAGAAGCAACAGTTAGAACCAGACATGGAACAACAGACTGGTTCCAAATTGAGAAAGGATTATGTCAAGCTTGTCACCTTGCTTATTTAATTTATGCAGACTACATCGTGTGAAATGCCAGGCTGGATGAAGCACAAGCTAGAATCCAGATTTCCAGGAGAAATATCAATAACCTCAGATATACAGACGACACCACACTTATGGCAGAAAGTGAAGAACTAAAGAGCCTCTTGATGAAAGTGGAAGAGGAGAGTGAAAAATCTGGTTTAAAACTCACCATCCAAAAAACTAAGATCATGGCACCCAGTCCCAGCACTTCATGGCAAATAGATGGGGAAACATTGGAAACAGTGAGAGACTTTATTTTGGGGGGCTCCAAAATCACTGCAGATGGTGACTATAGCCATGAAATTAACAGACATTTGCTCCTTGGAAGAAAAGCTATGGCCAACCTAGACTACATATTAAAAAGCAGAGACATTACTTGGCTGACAAACGTCCATCTAGTCAAAGCAATGGTTTTTCCAGTAGTCATGTAGGGATATTAGAGTTGGACTACAAAGAAAGCTGAGTGCTGAAGAATTGATGCTTTTGAACTGTGGTGTTGGGAGAAAACACTTCAGAGTCCCTTGAACTGCAAGGAGATCCAACCAGTCCACCCTAAAGGAAATCAGTCCTGAATATTCTTTGGAAGGACTGATGCTGAAGCTGAAGCTCCAATACTTTGGCCACCTGATGCAAAGAAGTGACTCATTGGTAAAGACCCTGATGCTGGGAAAAAATGAAGGCAGGAAGAGAAGAGAACTTATGAGATGGTTTGATGGCATCACCGATTCAATGGACATGAGTTTGAGCAAGCTCCAGGAGTTGGTGATGGACAGGGAAGCCTGGCATGCTGCAGTCCATGGGGTCACAAAGAGTTGGACACAAGCGACTGAACTGAAATGGTCAAGGCAAAAAACTAAGCTCTTTCCAGGGTTGGTATAAATGCCTTGTGCACATTTGTCATCCTATTGATAAAATAATGGGTCTAAGAAAGAAAAACATTTTTAAGAATAAGTGAGATATAATGCATAAATGGTAAATTCGCCCTTATAATAAAGAATGCAATTCACTGGGGTTTTAGTATACTCACAAGCTTGTGCAACCATCAGCACTATGTGATTCCAGAATATTTCCACCACATAATAAACTCTGTACTCATACTCTTATTCTAATAATTTGTTTTTATGGAGAGACAGTTTCTCATGTGAAAGCATGAACATTAGGTCTTACCAGTTATTCACACTTGGACCATCAATCTTTGTTTAAAGACAGCTCCTGTATTTCAGGCATGGTGCCTCAGAGGTAGTGACTAAATTATCTCCAAATCTCAGGGTGGTTCTCACAAAGCTGCTCTTCATTCCTGGGGGTTAGTGGTGTCTGTCTTAGGAGAAAACCTTTCTTTGTTTTTGTATTAAGGCTTGTCCTTGCTGCTACTACTGCTAAGTCGCTTCAGTCGTGTCCGACTCTGTGCGATCCCATAGATGGCAGCCCACCAGGCTCCCTCGTCCCTGGGATTCTCCAGGCAAGAACACTGGAGTGGGTTGTCATTTCCTTCTCCAATGCATGAAAGTGAACAGTGAAAGTGAAGTCGCTCAGTCTTGTCCAACTCTTAGCGACCCCATGGACTGCAGCCTACTGGGCTCCTCCGCCCGTGGGATTTTCCAGGCAAGAGTACTGGAGTGGGGTGCCATTGCCTTCTCCCACAACCATCATGAGGTTTTGTAGGTTGTTAAATGGTGTCTTCAGATATGTTGCAGGGATCACGTTCAGTGTCATTTTACATCTTATTTCACTCTGTGCTACAGGTGCAAGGTAAATGTATGGATGCTAGAAAAGCAGAAATCTATCAGCAGGAATTCTTTTTGCCCGGTAATGGACTAGAACACATGGGACATGTATGATAGAGCTTTTGGTATATTCCCAGACTTGAATGAATTTAGGCTGAGTGAGAAAGAGCAGTAGTGTATATTTAAGTAAAATCTCTGTTTCATTGTCTTCATTCGTAAAGAGCAAATTAACTGAAGAAGCCATTTCAGCATATAATTTATGTTTATGCAATTACAAGGGAAACTGTGATGGTTTAGCTGCTTTCGTTATACAAATGGCTTTGGTGTGGAGTTAAATCTGTGGAGTTCAAGTTCACACTTTATCATCAACAAATGTGCAAGATTACAGCTGCCCACTGTAGGGTTCCCTGGCTCTGGGCCACCTTTGTACCTGTTGAACCACACACATTTTTTATCTTCCTAATTATCAATCATCATTTAGATCCAGGCTTGGACATCATGACTTCAGAAAAGGCTTTCCTGATCTGAAGGAAAGCCTTTCTTTCTGATCTGCCCCATCTCAGTCCTGGAGACACAATTGGGCCGTGACATTGCCAGCCAGGCACTCACACCCTGGGTCCCTCTGTCCCCACACGCTGCTCTGTATCACTCATAACTCACCTGTTAGCAGTTTATCCTAAATGGATTTTTGACATGATTTTAAAATGGATAGTTATAAAAATATGCTGAAAGGTCCTCTTATTTAGATGCTTTTAGGTGCAATCTTCTATTAAGAGGAATTTACCGAGTCTTGTCTGCTCAGGGTTCGTAGACAAAGCCAGGACCAACCAGGCAGGAGAACCATCCATTGGGTGAGTTGGGGGCTCTAGAACATTGTTCAGTGGGGTGCCTCTTCCAAGCAACAAAGCAAAACACAGGGCATTAGGATGTCAAGGGGAGATAAGATTGGAGAGATAGAGGTGTAAGATGCAAACCAGTAGCAAGTTGAGGTGCCTGGGAGAATTGAGAATGGACGGATGGTTGGATGGATGAGGTGGGCTTCAGAACTCTTCTCTTGTACCCTTCATGGTGTCTGCTTTGAGGATTTGCATGACTGCTTATGTATGCCATGCCCAGCTACACCCAGATCCCACTCACTGTTTTGTTTTGTTTGCATGTGTGCAAAATCTTTCTTTACTTAACATCTATTGAGTTAGCTTTCTGTCTGTGCCAGGTCCTGGATAAAACAGTGTCAGCAAAGAGGCTGATGGTACCTGTGCCTTCGTGGAGTTCTCAGTCCAGAATAGGCAGGAGTGGCATAGGAGGATCAGCATTGGACAAATATTTCAATGTTTAATTCTACAATGAGTGGTGGACAGAAATATAGATGCTAAGAGAGAGTGTAATGGGGCAGGGGGAGGGGAGGACCTAATGTGGTATGGGGGTCGGGAAAGCCTTTTCTGAAGTCATGATGTCCAAGCTTGGATCTAAATGATGATTGATAATTAGGAAGATAAAAAATGTGTGTGGTTCAACAGGTACAAAGGTGGCCCAGAGCCAGGGAACCCTGCAGTGGGCAGCTGTAATCTTGCACATTTGTTGATGATAAAGTGTGAACTTGAACTCCACAGATTTAAGTCCGAATGATAGGTAGACAGTTTTTACTTTGGTTGTGCTTTTTTGAAGCCGTTGTAAGACCTTTCTCGTATTACCTCCCTGCATGTGCTTTCACACACACCTGCTATAAGATTTTCAGTAGAGATTAGCTGAGAAGCACTAGAATGAATATAAATACACATAGTAAATTAAAGCTGAACAAACAGAAGAATTAAAATATATTTTTTAGACTTGTCATAAAATTGGGGCTACATCAAGTTTCCTTCAGATTCTGAACCTCTGAGCATGTGTGAAGTTGCATAATTGTTCTCGGTTAGTTTTGAACAAACTCACGCAAGATAGGCAGAGATGTGCTGACAGCCAACTGGCAGTTCCCCACGTGGGAGTTGGCAATTTTACGGACTATCTGTAACCAATCCATACTCCAGACCTGTTCCAAAGCTGTCTCCAATCTCCTCCAGTTGTTATCTACTTGAGAAATGCAAAATTATGTTCATACTCAAAAATTGCAAAAGAAAATAATTGTTGCCAAGTGAAATTTTCCTCATTGGAACTAATGGTGGGAAGGCTGGTATGTAACAAACATTTCATTACAGAAGTTTTTCCAAAAATTATAATTAATGTATTCAAGAACATCTGTTAATATAAAGCTCGTGCATATATGTATGTTCTACCACAAGATCACTGCTTGGAACTCTGGCCCATGAGTTAGCTTCTCGTTAACTAAGAACATCTCAGAAAACACGCCATCAGAGGTCAACAACGTTCAACCCTCACCTTGCAAGTCCTCATTATGTAAAGTTACAGGAATACATGTAATTAATACAGAAGTCACAATACAAAGTTGTGAGATTACATAAGAAAGTTGACATTGTCACAAATTTATGTTGTAATGAAGTGCATGAATATCTTCAAAAACCCCAGCCTGTTTACACAGAGCAGAGGAGAGAGCAGGGGACCCTTATGCTGGTAGAACCAGAAGCTCTTATGTCAAGCTCCTTTCTTTGCAACTCCCTTTTTATAGCAACCCCCTCTTTATAGCAACTCCCTCTACACTGATCCCTTATCAATCAACTCCATGCCCTGCAGAAAAGGGATAAGGGGACCAACATTTATAAAACACTACAGCACGCTGGAAGTCTGCCTAGGGATTTTCCCTTCGTTGTCTTACTTAAAGCAAGCATAATTCCGCCTTGTGTAGTTGAGAAAATGAGGCCCAGCGAGGCCAGTCCTGGGTACCTTTCTCTTCTCTGTGTACTCAGGCATCTCCAGTCCCAAAGTCGAGAAGCCATTTCATATACCGCTGACTCCTGGTTCTCTGCCTCCAGCCCTGAGTTTCATCTTCTTAAACACGTGGACATTTTCCTGCCCTTATCTTCCCTGATCTCTCAGCAGCATCTGTCAGGGTTGACCAGACCTCCTCCTTGACTTCCATGGCCCCGTACTCCTCCTTTGCTTCCTACCTCTGTCTGGTCCTTTGTTGGCTCGTCTTTGAGCGTTGGCATTCCCAGCACTCAGCCGCCTTTCTCTTATCCAGCTGCACTCTCCCAGTGGATCAGGTCTACCCTCTTGGCTTTGAAGGCCATCTGCGTGCTGATGACTTGCTAGTTTTGAACTCTAGCCCTGATCTTCCCCCGAACTTCAGTCTCATATCCATGACTACCTGCTTGACCTCTCCATCCATCCTCTTAAGTATCTCAGACTTCCTTATCCTACCCAAGGCTCCAGATCTGTGCAGTCCAATATGGTAGTGCCATGGAGCTGTTCACATTAATTAAAGTTCAAGAAGATTTAAAAGTCAGTTTTCCAGTGCCACGAGCCCCGTTTCAAATGCACAGTAGCTCCCTGTGAGTCGTGGTCACCACATCAGAAGGCAGACAAGGAGCATGTCCATCACTGCAGGAAGTTCTGGTGGTCAGTGCTGACCTAGTTGTTTTTATCTCCTCCAAACTTGTTCTTTCACCAGGGAGCCCCTTTTCAAATAATCTAGTTGTTCCTCAAGTCAAAAATCTAAGAGGCATCCTTTTTTATTTTATTTATTTTGGCTGTGCTGGGTTTACGGAGTAAATGCTGGAATTTATGGAGTTTATTAGTTTATTTATTATCACCCAGGCTTAACTGCTGAGTGCGGTCTTTGTCTAGTTGTGCCGAGCAGGGGCTATTCTTCATTGCTGTGCGGGGGCTTCTCATTGCAGTGGCTGCTCCCGTTGCAGAGAGCCTGAGCTCTAGGCCTGTGGGCTTCAGTAGCTACAACATGTGGGCTCGGTTGTTGGGCTGCATGGGCTTGATTCCTCCGTGGCGTGTAGGATCTTCCCAGACCAGCAATTGAATCCGTGTCTCCTGCATTGGCAGGAGGATTCTTATCCACTGGACCACCCGGGAAGTCCCAGGAGACAGTCTCGATTCCTCTCCTTCCAGCATGCCTTATATCAGTTTTATCAGTGAGTCTTGTCTACTCTTTCCCTGAAATATATCTCATGTCTTTGTACTCCTCTCAGACTCCAGCGTTCCCCAAGCTGAGCCAGCAGCCCCTGTCACCTGAATCCCAGCAATCTGCCTGCTTCCACTCTTGTGCTATAACCATAGTCCACACAACAGGCAGCCACGCCCACAGGCATTTCAAAGCCAAGTCTTTGAAAACTGTAAAACAGTTCTGTCTCCTGGTTGAAAACCCTCCAATGATACTTCATCTGATGTAGCATAAACCCACTGTTTTAAAATCTTAGTTTACGTGGCATCTTTGTCCGTTTGGGCTGCCATAGCAAAGTACCGTAGATCGAGTGGCTTGGAAACAAGAGATTATTCCTCATGGTTCTGGAGCATGGATGCCCCAGGTCAGAGCACCAGCATGGCTGCATTCTGGTGAGAGCTCTCCTCTGGCTTCTCCCGACTTCTCCTTGTGTCCTCATGTAGTGGAAGTATGGCCAGCTAGGTCTCTGGAGTCTCTGATGAGAGTGCTCATCCCATTCATGGCGGCTCCACCCATGGCCCAATCACCTCCTAACAGCCCCACCTCCTAATACCATTTCTTTGGGGGTTAGGTCAGCATATGAATTTGTGGGGGGTAGGGATGAACATTCAACACATAATGCATGGCCCTATATGACTGAGGCCTTCATCTTTCTCAACTACGCTACACTGCCCACCAGATTCCAGTTCGCCATGACTTTGTTTTTGGTCACCAAATGCCCTAAGACTGGGCTATCCTAGTCTTAGGACAGGCTCACCCCTTTGCCCAGCAGCTCCCCTTGGTCAGCACTTGGCTGGCTCTTCCCTGTCTTGCCATGGGGCCATCCTGAAGCCCACGTTGAAGTGGCTCCACCAGATACTCATCCCAGGCTTGTTTCCATCTCCCCACAGCATTCCAAACTCTTAATGTTTCACTCCAGTATTCTTGCCTGGGAAGTCCAGTGAACAGAAGAGCCTGGCAGGCTACAGTCCATAGGGTCGCAAAAGAATTGGACATGACTTAGCAACTAAACAACAACAACACCGTTTCACATTTATCTGTTCGTTTATTTCCTTTTTATTCCTCCCTCACTGGAACATAAGTCATAGATACTAGGGATTCAGTATGGATAAGACATGCTTTGCCCTCTTGGAATACAAAAGTCTAAAAATGATTTGTAGCAGAGTGGCGCCGCGGAAGCGTGCTGGGCCCATAAAAATGATCTGTAATTAACTTATCTTTTTTTGGAATGTGGACAGGTGTTGGAGTTAGAAGAGATCAGCTGTTTTAATCTTGAGCATGCTGATAATTTTTTAAATAAATCTTTTCATCCTTTTCTTATGAGTAATGCAAAAGTAAAATTTCTTTATCAGAGTCTCAGCCGGCAGGTTTCATACTCAAAATAAAAACACTTTCACTTCTTTCTTACCCATTGTTTTGGCTCTAACCACACTTTTCCAGGCCAGCCTCGAGGCTGGATGGGAACTGGGNTGGGAACTGGGTGGGGGTGGGGGGTGGGGAGAGGTGGTTGCAGAGGGTGGTTCATAGTTGATAAATAGGGGAATTGGTTGTAAGGGATCACTGAGGTCCCACCAAAGCGATGAAAGTTGTTTCCTCGATGGATGAAAGAATCAGTGCACACTGCAGAGCTGACTGACTTGGGGCTGGAGGAGTGGATTTGCTCTTGTGAGCATATCTGAAGGCGGTAGGAAGCCTGCAGTATCAGAACTGTGAAAGCAAGTGGACCTCCAGGATGGGGAGGACAGACCTACATTGGAGGATCGTGTGCATACCCTGCAAAAGGACTCTCCTCCCAGTACGTCCCTGCCTCCACGCCCACAGGCACCGATGGCCACATTCTCAGCAGCATCTCTCTCAGAAGGGGGTTCGTTAGGCCACAGGCGGCTTGGAGTTAGGTGCCATCCAGCACAGCCCATACCGTCTCCACTGCCTGGGTTTCAGAATCCTTCGTGATTTGACCTCATCCTCACCACTCACATCTTCCTGATAAGTCAGGCTTCTTTGCATATCTTGTCCGTTCCCACCTCTCTCTTCTTCCTCCCTGTCATGATCTTCCTCCTAACGCCTTCCTTCAGGAATCAGCTGACGTTTTTCACTGAGTGCTGTGCCAGACTCCCGGAGATACAGAGGAAGTTCCAACATCCCCTTCAGGAACCTTCTCTAACCACAAATCTCTCCCCTCTGGGTTGTGCTGTGGTCAGTCAGCCTGGGTCACAATCTGGCAAGTCATTATTTGCTAGTAGTCTTGATGGTCAACTTGAACTTTGTTTGTAGCTCCCCAAATATGAGCTAAACTGCATGCCACGTGTTGGGCTTATAGGCAGTGCTCACTTAACACTTCTTTCATTGACTCTATTTCCCTGAAAATTAATTCAGCAAGAACCCTTTTCATGATCGTTCAAATGACTGGACTCTCCCTGCCCACCGGGCTTTTTCTCCACTTGACTAAATACTGCTCCTTCTTTAAGACGGCTCCGATTCACCTTCCTGCCTTGTCCCCAGGGTCTCTTCTAGGTGTCCTTCTGTGGTCTTCCAAAGTACCCTCACCCCTCAGCCCCAACTCTCTTCTCTGTCTGTCCTAGTCACCCACTCTATACACACTGGACCATGTGCCCCTTTGAAACAGGAAAACATATTTTATCAAGTGATACAAGACGATTTGAATTAGGTGAATACAAAAGCATACAAGTAAAGTAGCAAAAATGTTTTCTCCCAGTAAACCTTGAAAAAGTATAAAGAAGGGCATACACTTGAAGGGGCTTCCCTGGTGGCTCGTTGGTAAGGACTCCACCTGCCAATACAGGAGATGCAAGTTTGATCTCTGGATGGGGAAGATCTCATGGAGAAGGAAACGGCAACCCACTCCAGTGTTCTTGTCTGGGAAATCCCTGGTGGACCACAGTCCATGGGGTCACCAAGAGTCAGACACAACGAATGACTACACAATAACAATAGTGCATCAAAGATACACTACACGGATATGGAGTGCCCTTTATGTTGCTCAGTGTATTCATCTTCTGTGGGGTTGGCCACCACAAAATACCACACACTGGGTGACTTGAAAGCAGGAACTTACTTCCTAACCAATCTGGAGACTCGGGTCCAAGATCAGAGTGTGGGCAGGTTTGGTTTCTCAGAGCCTCTCCCTGATGCGCCAGCGGCTGTCCTGACAGGGTCCAGCCTCTGTGTTCATCCCTGGCATCTCTTCATACTAGACCTGTATTACCTCACTTAACTTGTATTACCTCTTTAAAGGCCCCTTCTCCAAATACAGTCTCATTCTGAGGTGTACTGGAGTGGTTAGGATTTCAACATTAAGAAATTGGGATTGGGGGGCACAGTTTAGTCCACAACACGCTGATACCTAGAGAGCAAAAGAGCCAGAATCAAAATTCAGCAGCATAACAAGGGGTTAAATGTCTCTGGTCCATCCCATGGAGAGGCATGTGTTTGTGTTTTAGAAATTTCTGAACAGATTGAGTCTGGGAAGATGTTGTGAAACCGAATTCTGAGAATAAAGATATTTTTATTATTAAAGTGGGATTTGCTGAAGGAGAGAAAGATTGAGGACAGAGGTTTCATGGAATAAACCCTTAATCTTCCTGGAGAGGGTGAGAGAGCCCCCCAGGAGCAGAGGGTGGGGGCAGCAAAGGCAGATGAAGTCACGAGAACTGGGGAGTGGGGGTGAAGTGACAGTGGGTGCCCTGTGTGGGAGGGGGCAAGTCCTAGAGGCATGATTGAGGCGAGGACTGATGGTCCCTTTCTTTCTCCTGGCTGGGTGAAAAGAATGTGTATTTCTGTCATCTGAGCCTTGGGCTTTCACAGTTGAAAAATGCTTTGTTTTCAGCCTCTCAATCACAACCTGCATGTTTCAGGACTGCCTTCCCCTTAGGATTCTATGTAAATAAGGGAAATGGTTCTTAGAAAACACGCATTTGTAACCAGCCTTGCACTGGGGCACATTAAGGCCATATGGCTCTTGTAACCAAGTCACCTGGGTCTTTAATACTGGTGCTGCCTCATTAGGTTACAGTCTTGTGGATTTCAGGGCATGTCTGCTGTAACACTGCTTTTTATCATCCCAGTATCAGCACTGATACTTCTCAGACTCCTGTCTCTAATATTAATAGCATAGTGCTATACTGTTTGGTCCTGTTGGGGAGGAAGAAGTTTTCTTCAACCCTCTGAGGGCCCCTGGCTGGATCTGAAGATGAAGCTCACAATGACACATGAATAGGGAAAAAGCAGACACATTTTATTGAATCTTTACATATGTAGCCTACACAAGGCAACTAAGTCCTCAATAAGTGACCAGAGCAGAAAGCTTTTATACCTTTTAGGCAAACAATACATTTATGGACAACAACAATACAAAGGGGTTTGGAACAGGGGTAGTAAATGATGAAAACATAACTAAGGTGAGAAGGATTAGTTGAACTCGGTTTGTTTGCCAGTTCCACTCTGGGTTGATGGGAGTGTGTCTCCAGTGAAAGGAGAATTTATTTCCTCCCTTTAGACAGGAAAGGGGGAGCTTTTTCCTACACTTACTTCTTAACTGCCTTCAACTCAAAATAATTTTATGTCTAAGAGGCATATACTGGGGTGACATACTCTGGTTTCCATTGGCCTTTTTCATCTTTTATTAAATCTAACTTTTGGAGTAATAGATTTTTGGAGCCTATTTTCCCACATTAGCACAAATATAAGTTTTGAATGGATGTGTGGATGATATTGTTATAACTTATAACACATGCTGTAATTAACAGTAAATCTTAAAATAAGAGGATAATATCTACCAAAATCAGGGGCTTCCCAGGTATCTCAGTGGTAAAAGAATCTTCTTGCCAAATAGGAGATGCAGGAGACTTAGATTCAGTCCTTGGGTCAGGAGGATCCCCTGGAGGAGGGCATAGCAACCCACTCCAGTGTTCTTGCCTGGAGAATCCCATGGACAGAGGAGTCTGGTAGAGCTGTAGTCCATGGGGTTGCAAAAGACCTGGACATGACTTAGCTGCTAAACAACAACAATCTACCAGAATCAGATGGAGAAGTTCAACTGCATGTAAAAAGCAGGGTAGTTTGCCTAATACTAACAATGGATGCATGGTATACTGACAGTTGTGTATAGTACATTCAGTTCAGTTCAGTTCAGTTCAGTCGCTCAGTCGTGTCCGACTCTTTGCGACCCCATGAATCGCAGCACGCCAGGCCTCCCTGTCCATCACCATCTCCCGGAGTTCACTCAGACTCACGTCCATCGTGTCCGTGATGCCATCCAGCCATCTCATCCTGGGTCGTCCCCTTCTCCTCCTGCCCCCAATCCCTCCCAGCATCAGAGTCTTTTCCAATGAATCAACTCTTCGCATGAGGTGGCCAAAGTACTGAAGTTTCAGCTTTAGCATCATTCCTTCCAAAGAAATCCCAGGGTTGATCTCCTTCAGAACGGACTGGTTGGATCTCCTTTCAGTCCAAGGGACTCTCAAGAGTCTTCTCCAACACCACAGTTCAAACGCATCAATTCTTCAGCGCTCAGCCTTCTTCACAGTCCAACTCTCACATCCATCCATGACCACAGTAAAAACCATAGCCTTGACTAGACGGACCTTAGTCGGCAAGGTAATGTCTCTGCTTTTGAATATACTGTTTAGGTTGGTCATAACTTTTCTTCCAAGGAGTAAGCGTCTTTTAATTTCATGGCTGCAGTCACCATCTGCAGTGATTTCGGAGCCCAAAAAAATAAAGTCTGACACTGTTTCTACTGTTTCC
>SJYQ01004926.1:753576-843576 GCA_006410935.1 Redunca redunca
TGCACTCATCTCACATGCTAGTAAAGTAATGCTCAGAATTCTCCAAGCCAGGCTTCAGCAATACGTGAACCATGAACTTCCAGATGTTCAAGCTGGCTTTAGAAAAGGCAGAGGAACCAGAGATCAAATTGCCAACGTCCATTGGGTCATGGAAAAAAGCAAGAGAGTCCAGAAAAACATCTATTTCTGCTTTATTGACTATGCCAAAGCCTTTGACTGTGTGGATCACAATAAACTGTGGAAAATTCTGAAAAAGATGGGAATACCAGATCACCTGACCTGCCTCTTGAGAAATCTGTATGCAGGTCAGGAAGCAACAGTTAGAACTGGACATGGAACATCAGTCTGGTTCCAAATAGGAAAAGGAGTACGTCAAAGGCTGTATATTGTCACCCTGCTTATTTAACTTATATGCAGAGTACATCATGAGAAATGCTGGGCTGGAGGAAGCACAAGCTGGAATCAAGATTGCCGGGAGAAATATCAGTAACCTCAGATATGCAGATGACACCACCCTTATGGCAGAAAGTGAAGAAAAACTAAAGAGCCTCTTGATGAAAGTGAAAGAGGAGAGTGGGAAAGTTGGCGTAAAGCTCAACATTCAGAAAACGAAGATCATGGCATCTGGTCCCATCACTTCCTGGGAAATAGATGGGGAAACTGTGGAAACAGTGTCGGACTCTTTTGGGGGGGGGCGGGGGCGCGGCTCCAAAATCACTGCAGATGGTGACTGCAGCCATGAAATTAAAAGACGCTTACTTCTTGGAAGGAAAGTTATGACCAACCTAGACAGCATATTCAAAAGCAGAGATACTTTGCCACCAAAGGTGCATCTAGCCAAGGCTATGGTTTTTCCAGTAGTCATGTATGGATGTGAGAGTTGGACTATGAAGAAAGCTGAGCGCCAAAGAATTGATGCTTTTGAACTGTGGCGTTGGAGAAGACTCTTGAGAGTCCCTTGGACTGCAAGGAGATCCAACCAGTCCACTCTAAAGGAGATCAGCCCTGGGTGTTCTTTGGAAGGAATGATGCTAAAGCTGAAACTCCAGTACTTTGGCCACCTCATGTGAAGAGTTGACTCATGTGAAGAGTTGGTCACAAAGAATTGGACACGACTGAGTGACTGAACTGAACTGAACTGAACTGAATACTGGAGTGGGTTGCCCTTTCCTTCTCCGACGGATCTTACTGACTCAGGAATTGAATCTGTGTCTCCTAAATTGGCAGGAGGATTCTTTACCATTGAGCCTCCCGGGAAGCCCATTGAGATCATTCAGTTCAGTTCAGTCGCTCAGCAGTGTCCGATCTTTGCAACCGCATTACATCCAGCTAATTGGTATTTGAGTAGTTAAGATTCACGTAGTGATAGCAGTGCAGTATTACAGGCACGGAGGTCAGAGACTGAGCAAACCCAAGTTCACTTCAGACAAGTTGTTGTAAATAAATATCCAAGTTCAACGGAGAGGATACAGAAGTTTCAAGCCATATCCCCTGTCTTCTGTTCCTTTAGTGTTGGTAGCCAGTTTTCTTGTATACTTCAGTTCAGTCTCTCAGTCATGTCCAATTCTTTGCGACCCCGTGAATCGCAGCACGCCAGGCCTCCCTGTCCATCACCAACTCCCGGAGTTCACTCAAACTCACGTCCATCGAGTCTTGTATACTTACATCTCCCTAAAGCTGAAACTCTCCCGTGGCTGCTGTCAAGTAATTTTATTTATTGACTTGTTATTATGGTCCTGCTCCTTTTCTCCAATCACCTGACCTCATCCTTCTAATTGCATTCTGGTGCTTTGCAAGTTTTTCTTGGGGAACTCCATTTCTAATGAGGACCTTTAAACCACACACATTGGAAGCTCGCTGTAGAAGAATATTGACTCAAGAAAACCACCTGTCAGCTCAGCAGCTGACCACCCAACCTTCATGCATGCTGCCAGCCGGAAAATGAGACATGCCCCTTGGTACAGTTCTAAATTTACTTCCTTACCAGTGATTCTGGGATTCTGGTTGTTCACAAGTGATTTTGAAAATGACTGGGTGTCTTAGCTCAGGCTGTCATAACAGAATACCAGCAACTGGGCAGCTTAAAGGACAGAGATGTATTTCTCACAGTTCTGGAGATGTCTGAGACCAAGGTTTGATAAGGGCACTGTTCCTGGCTTACAGATGGCCGCCTTCTTACTATGTCTTATGGTACCCCTTATTCTTTTCATGAACACACTGATTCCATAATCAGGGCTGCACTCTCATGACCTCAGCTAAATCTAATTACCTCTCTAAGTTCCCACCCCAAGATACCATCAGGTGGGCGTTTAGAGCTTCAGCTTATGAATTGGGGGAGCTCAAACATTCAGTCTGTCAGAATGGCCTTTTTGAAATGTATGCTTGAGGAGATTTTTTGCAAAGTATAAAAACTTAAAACTTTAAGGTATTTTTATCAGTATTGTTATATTTTTTATTGGCAAGTTTTAAAACTTTTCCCCAGTTCCTTGGTTTCCAAGGAAACTGCATTCTTTCTGAGCACTGTTCAGAAAAATAAATCCCTGGTGCAATTTGGAATTTAAGAAGTGAAATATTAAATGGGCAGAAAATTGAGACCCTGACCCTACCTAGCACAGGAGTATCTTACGCTTCAATTCTGATGCTTCACATCTTGGTTTTTAACTTGTATTTATCTATTTGGCTGTACTGGGCCTTAGTTGTGGCACATGGGATCTGTGCTGGGACACATGGAGGCTTTCAGTTATGTCATGTGAGTGAACTCTTAGTTGTGGCATGTGGGATCTAGTTCCCTGACCAGGGATTGAACCTGGACCCCCTGCATTAGGAGCATGAAATCTTAGTCACTGACCACTAGGGAAGTCCTTGCTTCAGATCTTATTGCATTGCTGAACTATCACAGAGAAAATATTATTCAATAGCTATTAATACCTTACATCCCATTGTGGAGAAGAGGACTTTGAAAGACTAGAAAGCAGGAAAGATCAGTTTGGAGGGAGGGAAGAGATCTGGCAAATTACAGGTTATGGGGTGCTAAGGGTGGGGGTCGGGGTGGGGAGCAGTGTTGCCTGCGGCCTTCAGGCACCTTGTGGAGCACGTGAGCAGCAGCCCAGTGGTAGAACACTAGCTCAGCGCCCTTACTGAAGGTGAGCCGATGCAGGGGTGAGGAGGGGCACAGTCAAGACAGACTTTTCCTCCTGCACTGCTAATGACCCCTTGATTGGCACCAACTGCACAGGGTGGCTGGCACCTAGTGGGCGCCCAGTATATGTAGAATGAGTGATGAATAAATGGTCTGGTGAAGTGAATTGCCTCCAGGTGAATGCACCCAAGTTTACCCTACCCCCAGCATCAATACATCTCCTGTAATACATTCTTGGACTCTGCAGAGTTTTTGCATTGAAGCTCACTGGGGAAGAAGAGTCTAGAAAAAAGGAAGAGTGGTGAGAACGTGATGTGAGTTGCCGAGATGGAATGTGGATGTCCTGGGATTCGGGTTTACCCAAGGATGGGTCCTTTAGACCGCGCAGTTGTCCAGCTGTACTTACTCCCCTGTTGTTTCTGTTTCTTTTCACTTCTTGGTTTTTTATTTTTCCAGAGTGCCTTTCTTCTTTTATCTAGATTGCTCAGTTTGCTTTGGAATGAGACATTATCCAAGCTCAGTATGGCTCAGACTGATTATAAGTAATGGGAGAGACTCATACGCAGGCCTTTTATAGCTGCAATTTTGTTTTATTAGTTCTTTAAAAAAGAACATTTCAGTGGCTCAGTTATTGAACATTAATTGCCTTGACTTGCAGAAAATGAATCATAGCTTCATGTGTTGGTGTATGTGTGTGTTACTGCTGGTGCCTGTCTTTTAAAGATGTAAAAGTTATTTGTGAAACTTTCATAATTTTGATATTTCAAATATATCTTTTTCATTTTATTTTTGGGAAATTTGTTTTTCTTTTATTAAAATAGTGCTAATAAATCCCTTGAAGCTAATTTCCAAGATGGCTTAATTATTTGAACAAAACACTTTTTCTTTGAGAATCCTATAGTCTAAGAATTTGAAAGCAGAGGTGTTGAATTGTTTCTGTTCAGGATTTTGCAGTTCTGTTACTTTGTGAAACTCAGAGCAGCATCAAATATCAGAGCTGAAAGGGACTCAAGGTTGTCCACCAGGGCCTTATGACCTTTGGTGACCTAGGTCCCCTTTAGATAAATACCAAAAAATGGTTAATGCAATCTGAAACTCAAATTAAAATGGAATATTCTCTCCCCCAAACCAAATTAAACAATATACTGGAGTGTCGTTCTTCTTTTTGTAATTCAAAAGTGGCTTTGACGTTCTGATGCATCTGAGGGAATGATTCACTAGATTAACTCCCTTATTTCATAGATGAAAAGACTGAGGTCCAAAGGTTCCCAGAGTCTTCATCTTCTCAGCATCTTAAGAACAGGTCTGGGTCAAGAACCCAGACATCCTGTTGGCTGCTTGCTGTTTTGCTCACAAACACCCCCTCCCACCCCATGAGGGGGGCCCCTCCCCAGTGTTGTCTCGCTGTCACTGATGATTCTGGAAGGTTATTCTGACTTAATGTTGTCCCAGCGTGATGGAAAAAAAGGCCAAGAGAGACTTCTCAGGCTGCCTAGTCCACAGGTCCTAGTGTGTTTTTATTCACTTTCTTTCCTTCTAGACCATTTGTACCATCATGACGTAGAAACACTTCCCTGGTATAACTTCTGGGGAATAAGGAGACAACATTTAAATTTGAAAATAGATTCATTTTTGAAATAAAATTTTAGTCTTTCACCATACTGATAGGTCTTATTGATAGTTTTCCCTGAACAATTCAACGTGTCTTCTTAAACGTATACTGATTTGGGGACTTCCCTGGTGGTCCAATGGCTGAGACTCCACGCTCCCAATGCAGGGGGCCCAGGTTTGATTCCTGGTCAGGGAAGTAGGTCCCACACGCCACAAGACTGAAGATCCTGTGTGCTGCAACTGAGACCTGGTCAAAAAGATAAAGATTTTTTTAAATAAATAAAACATAAAAAACACCCCAAAACTTACACTGATTTGTTCTTTGTGTGTTTTTTTTTTAACAGTGTATCTGGTGGAGAGCTGTTTGACCGGATAGTAGAGAAAGGATTTTACACAGAGAAAGACGCTAGCACTCTGATCCGCCAGGTCTTGGATGCGGTCTACTATCTCCATAGAATGGGTATTGTCCACAGAGACCTCAAGGTGAGGCCATCACTTAGCAACACTCTCCAACTGCTTTCCAACCCACAGTGCACTGTCAGGAGAGGATCGGCTCCAGAGGAGGGATGAGGTTGCCTTTGTTTGGAATAGGGGTGGAATGAATGGTGGGCTTTGCCTACTGTTGTCAGGGTCTTTGGGACCCAGAAGTGGCTTGAAAGATGATGAAAATCAATGGGGCTGGCCATTGTTTGAGACATTTAATAACCATTATGCACCAAAAGGTCCATGGGAGAGGTAGGTTTTGTATTGGTTCATGCTTGTCTAAAGGGTAATTTTGTTCAAGACATAGAGGCCATGAAGACCCTTTGCCCAGTGCAGTTCTTCACTCTTTTTCCAATTCCAGCCCTGCTTCAGCACAACCCACTACGTGGGGGGAAAACAAAGGGAGTGGCGTAGAGGGATGAGATGAGAGAGAAGGGAAATCGAAGATTATCAGGGAAGACAGATTAAATGACCTGCAAGTACAGCCTTCTCCCAGTGTCCTGGCTGTTCCATTCTTATCTTTTCCCTACAATATTTAGGAATACTCGCTGTTTACTAATAGCATTGAAGGATCTGGACCTCGGTCACCTTGGCTCAAAGGTCCCAGTAGATGCCAAAGGGTAGGTATCCTAGTACCAAGAGTAAGGATCAAACATACCAATTTGAGGAACAGAAAAAATTGGTGTAATTGACCCAAAACTATAAAGTGGCTTCATTCTATAGTAGGTCCAGGCCCAGCCCCCAGGATTCACTGACGGGTCAAGATGGAAACCCTACCCATTACGCATATGCACCACTCCCGTCAGAAACACAGGGATTATATGTACTGAAGCCATGATGTTCATGACTATGGGCAGTCTAAATCAATGTAAAGAATAAATCATAAATGTGTTAAAACAGAATGTTAACATCTATCCATTATCTGGTACTGGGTGTCAGGGTGTAAAATGGTATAGCTCTTTTTTTCATAGGGACTCACTGTAAAATTTTTTATTCTTTTCTCCATGTTAATCTTCTCCCAGTGACTGGAGTAGTAGCTTCCAAATGTTAGCCTACATCAGACTTGTCTGCATTTGTGCAAGCTAAGTCCGACTCTGTGCGACCCCATGGACTGCAGCCTGCCAGGCTCCTCTGTCCTTGGGGATTCACCAGGCAAGAATACTGGAGTGGGTTGCCATGCCCTCCTCCAGGGGACCTTCCTGACCCAGGGATTGAACCTGCATCTCTTATGTCTCCTGCATTGGCAGGCGGGTTCTTTACCACTAGCAAAGACTTATCTGCAGGATTTGGTGAAAAACAGATTCCTGGCCCTCCCCCAGAGGTTCTGACCCTGCAGGTCTGCAGCGGGGCCTGGGAACTTGCATTTCTAAGGGGTTTACAGGTGATACTGATGTTGGCCTGGGAACCACACTTGGAGAACCACTGGATGAGTGTATTTGAGGACATTGATGGTGTTCTTACAGCTTTTGTAGGCTTCTTGATGGGTGAAATGGGCTGTGAGCACAAGTAGGTAATCTTCAGGACCTTGGGGGTCCTTCAGAGGGCCAGGTGAGGGCTCGGTAAGGCCACATGGCACCTCCAAGCCAAGCAGCGGAGACTTCTCTGCTCACTTGTGTTCTCACCAAATGCTGATTCTGTGTTCTAGACCTCAGCAGGCAACTCTTCCTAAACAAGTTAGCTTGGTGACCATGAAGATGTGATATGATGGGCGAGTTATCTGTACTCACTGGAAATCCAGCCGAAGCAGATAGGCCATTTCCTAGATGGGCAATGTCTATTTCCCCTTAGAAAGACAGATTGGCTGCGTGGGAGATAGGGGATTTTATATGCAGGTAATGCTTTTGGAGAAGTACATACGTAGAGCTTTAAGATCACTAGGCTTATCACTGTGCCAAGCACACTACCATTTTAAGGCAATTATCTGGTACCTCTTTCTCCCTTCACAAATAAGTTCTATGTATGTGGAGGAAGTTGGGGTTCAGAAATTAAACTTTCATAAACCTCTAAAAAACGTAACTTTGTGATCTAGGCCAGGGAAATAGAGAGTTTTACGGTTGGGTTAATTTAAGATTAGGCGGCTTCCCTGGTGGCTCATTGTTGACGAATCTGCCTGCCAGTGCAGGAGACACAAATTCGATCCCTGATCCAGGAAGATCCCACATGCTGCGGAGCAACTAAGCCCGTGCACCAGAACTGCTGAGCCTCAGTGCTGCAGCTATTGAAGCCCTTGCGCCTTAGAGCCCCAGGCTCTGCACGAAGAGAAGCCACCTCAAAGCGAAGCCCACACATCTCAACTAGAGAGTAGTCCTCCTTGCAGCAACTGGAGAAAAGCCCGTGTAGCAACAGTACAGCCAAAAACAAATAAATAAATAAATGAAATCATTTTAAAAAAGATTAGAGCACGACTTAGGATAGTACTCAGCCCCCACATATGAGCATACCTCTTTCTCCCTTCACAAAGGCATTTCTGTGTCTTCTTGCCCCAGAAAGCTACTAAAGATCCTCGGTTGCCCTTTTTTCAAAGCAAGAGACATGTCCTTGCTGCCTCCTCGTATTTGGGTGGGGCTGCACTGTTGGCCTTTGGAGTTGGATCATTGTTTGTTGGGGGAGGTTGTCCCATGCACGGGGACATGTTTAGCAGCATCCCTTGTCCCTACCCATGAGATGCCTGTACCACTTCTGAAGTTTAGATCACCAGAAATGTCTCTCCGCATTGCCAGGTGTTCCCTCGGGGGACGAAAGATATCACTGGATTAGGAGTATGATTATATGTAACATGAACTCTACAGGAAATGTTGATTCAGATCTTTTAAAAACTTACATGAATAAGGGTTGGAATTGACATCCCAAGTCATGTGTTGGCCACCAGGTGTCTTGCAAACATTCCATAAAATGCAGAAAAAATAATCTTTTAGGTGAGTCCTGGGCCTTGTAGGACCCCAGGCAGGATTGTAAGATCTCCTCTGTCCCCCCATCACCCAAAGCCCTCCTTCTGCCAGCCAGGGGCCCCCACCCACATTATCCCTGAGCCCATCTTCTCTCCCACTTTTCTTCTCTGTTCCCCCTACCTCCCCCTCCATCGAGAAAAGTCTTGCTGTCATCACTAAATCTTGAGACAAGTAAAAGTATTGACCTAACCTGAGGATGACCAGTTGATTGAATCCTCGTCAGTAGTTACCCTTCAGAAAAGCCATTTATTGGTCCAGATGCATCTCCTGGACGAATAAGGTGTAAGGAGAGATTCTGGGCTCTCAGGCCATCTCCTGCCTGGATGCAGCCTTGTCTAGGAGCATGAGATCCTTGACAGCTGCGGAAGCACTGTCAGGGATAGGAAGTTTCAAAATCAGAAGCTTGAATCTCTCTGCCCCCATGATTGGATTCTTAACTCTTCACCAAATGCTAATCCCTAAGCATTCAGAGAAGCCGCCTGCACTGTTTGGTTCGATTGTTTCCCTCTGCTTTCTGAGCATTATTGTTGCCACTATTGATTGGCCCATTTTATTCTAGTTTAAAACTCACTGAAAACATCCACAAACATGCGTTTGATTTTCTTCTAATCTCATGCTTTGTCCACAGGATTCATGTCCCTGTGGTTGATAAATGCTGTTCCTTTTTAGCTTGTTATTTTGGGTGAAGGGTAGTATTTTGGGGGGATTCTGTTAAAGGAAAAATAAATTGGTTGTGACAGATGTTCAAATGGTAAGGAATGTTTTACTCAAGACTTCCTGCAAGAGGGACATCGCATTAGAGGAGAGAGTTGGGCTCACTTCAAGTTCAGCAAGGACCCATGAAAATGTATAACCGTTGAGCAGAGTGAAGGGTCATGGATGGAAAATTACTAAGAGAAGGCAAGGGTAGAGGGGTTCTCGCTCAACAGCTCCTTAGGGCTCCATAAGCCCTTCCCCCATTTTTTGCCAGGAACAGCCAAGTTCCCCAATTTTCCAGAAGATGCCATGCAGTTGAGGTTTCATTGTCTCCCAGTTTGCCCCAGGGTTGTCACCCTTAACGTACAGATCTGGGGTGGAGACAAAGTTACAGTCAAACCTTCGCTGCATATGGGGAATTACTGCTTCCTGAACTCTGACATTTACAGTCGGGGAAGAGCAGGAGGAGCCATCACTCTGTGTTATACAGAAACATAAGCAGAGGCTTCTAGTTCTTGAAGACACATGGCCAGAAAGTTCTGGATCCTCCACATCAGTGCATTCCAGGGTGACCTCCCTCTGCTTCCCAGGGAGCAGAGTGTGCAGGTGTCAGCTGGCTCAGGAAAGGGGGGTGTGCAATGCATGTTCAGAGCTGTACGACTCAGGAGGGTTCTGAGACCCAGGAGACAGACCCTTAGGTCAGAGGCAGGCTGCTGACAAGGGCCAGGAAAAAAGAAACCACAGAACACCTGTAAAAGCAGCATTCTTTCTGGAAATCTCCTTTCCCCTAACCCAGCAAATGAATCAAGTCTGGAAGGCATCTACTTTCTAGTTGCTTCAATATATACTTCATTTGTTTTAATTAGAGAAAATGCTAATAAGGGAAATGGACTCACATTTCTCGATAATCCATAAATGCCCCAGTACTAGGTGAGGCCCCCACGTTGCTTTCATTAAACACTGCTTTTCTTCAGGTATTTACTGTGTATAAAGTTCAAGTCTGTCCTTCCATTGTCATTAAGTTTTGGTGAGTTGGTGAGGCTTCCACAATTAACCCAGCTATCAACATAGTTTGTAAATTTTTTTCCCCTACTTTTCTTTCTAGCCTGAGAACCTGTTGTACTACAGTCAAGATGAGGAGTCCAAAATCATGATCAGTGACTTTGGATTGTCCAAAATGGAAGGCAAAGGAGACGTGATGTCCACAGCGTGTGGGACCCCAGGCTATGTCGGTAAGGACTTTATGTGTTGCATTTCCCCATTTGTCAGCCCGATCGCTTGTCTTTAGCTTTTGAGCTTGGCACCTGCCTTCGTTTCCCTTGAGGGAGTAATAAAAAGATTGAGAGACGCTGGAACAAGCTTCAAGTGATGTGGTTTCCCCTGAAACCTTCCCCTGAAATCCTGTTTGATTTGGGTGTGGGCCTGCGTGGAGGCCAGGAATTGATTTGGGTCAGTTCCCTGTTTCTAAGACCTGAAATACAGCACATGTATCTATGTTTTCAAATATTTACAGTGACACGTTGAGACAGCAGTAAGGTGCAGACGCATGCGAAACATTTAAATGCTGATATAGGCACAGTAGAAAGAAAAGATCGATCAGAGGAGTCTGCTTCAAACCTTGACCAAGTCACTCCTTTGGGCTATCCACCAATCCTGACCTGTCCTGGAGAAGCCAAGAATTAAAAATTTTTCCTACAATAGGAACCCCGGATCCTTTGTCCCAAACACAGCAGGATGCAGAAAAGGTTGTGGCAGATCCGAGCACTCAAATACCGAGAATCCTCTTCCATCCTCTGGGGGCCTGGAGAAAGGCCACTGGAGCTGTGGATGAAGTTAGACTTCATTTACAGGACTATGTTCATTCCAGCAAGTGTACACTCAGGTGCCTGCTATGTGATCCATGCTGTCCTAGGCACTAGGGTGAAGACCGTGAATATAGATGGGGCACCTGCCCTCATGGAGCTGACAGTTTAGTTGGGAGGGACAGACAGCAAAGAAACAGGTGCACAGAGGCGTTTCAGACCTTGCATGCTATGAAGAAGATATAAACGGGGGTATGAGACAGAGTGACAAGTGTGAGGAAGAGTTGAAATGGCTAAGGGGTCAGGAGGAGACCTGGGCATTGGCCTTCATTACGAGAAGCAGCCCCAGCCATGGGAAGGTTAGGAGACAGTGTTCCGAGTGGAGGCATCAGCTGGTGCTGCAGAGAGAGTACAAGCCAGGAGGGTCTAAGAGCCAGAGAAACGGAAATTGGTAAAGACTTTTGGGAACCAGAGACCAAGGCTGAATTCTCAACATACAAACCATGATGGCTTTTCCTAGTGATAACAGTAAACCTGCCCTTAAGGAGAAGAGGTGAAGTTATATGACCAGTGGCATGTGACCTTCCCTTATATGAGGGAAGCAGGCCTCATCTAGAATGAGTGTGGGGCACCGAGCATTGTGGAAAACTCCAAATGACCTTGGAGGCACTTCAGGGCCCTTCAGGTGCTTGCATAATAATGGGCGTTAAGTCATCCCTGTTCATGTCACAACCGGTGCACTCTTAAAGCAACTTGGGGAGAAAAAAACAGACTTGAGGGGAATAGAGAAAGAAAATGAGGGGAATGGAAAGAAGCGACAGATTTGGGAGAAGATCACGATGGTGTAAATGTGGGAGGGGAGGAAAAGACGTGCTCAGCACCTCTTAGCTCTTGACCGCTCCTGGGTTTTGTCCCTGGGTTGTGTATTTGCATTGGACAGAGAAGGGAGAATGTTCTGATCCTGTTTGGGGAGGCAGCACATCTGATGGAGGTGCATGGGAGGGTAAGTTGTCCCTGTTCTAGGATAGAAAAGTGATGGTTTCAGGAAGAGCCTGGACCCCACCAGGAGAACTCAGAACGGTGGCTGTGGTGTGAGATGCGTGGGGAGACACACATGTATGCCTGGGAGTGGTGCTATGTGTGGAAATGTGGGTGTGTGATGGGTGTGTGTGATGTGTGAGTGTGCAGTGTGTGTGTGTGTAGAATTTCTCCAGTTTAGTCCAAGCCACCAAGCAAGCAGCAAGTAACAATGGGTGAGACAGGCTATTCTCATTTCTCTTAAAAGACAGGGAGGGAAAAAGCCTGCTCCAGCTGTGGTGAACCATAGGCATCAGAAGATGGACAGGCCTGTGAGGTCATGGGGTCCAGTCTCCTGGCCAGAATGGCCTTGCTGTGTCCCAGTGGGGATGCTGTAGCCGCCCAGCTCCCCCTTTGACTGCGGGTTCAGATGTCCTGACACAGAATGTGCATATTTACATATGGGTCACATCGTTCTCATATTTGGCTCTGATGTTGGAAAGCTCTAGCACTTTCTAAATCGATTTCTGCTTTTTTGCATTTGGCAGAGCTGGTGGAAAGGCAGGCTCTTTGGGTTTCTAAGTGGCTGCCATCCGAGTGGTCTGGTCCTGTTTAGACGTCAGATGCTGACGGGGCTGGGAACTGGGACTGACATTTGGATGTGGCCTTTGCTCTTATCATCCTACATGGTGGTGAGTGGAGCCATCAGGGAATTCTGTCATCAGATACAGGTTTGCTTTGAGTGAGGAGAGAGAGGAGGAGGGCCGTGGGAATGGAGCATTTCTGCTTGTTCATATTTATTAAGCACCAAGACTGCTGAGAGACCTCTTAGAGCAAAGAAGGCGCAACATTGGGGAGCTTGTCTCTGTAGACATGCCTTGGGCAGGGAGCAGCTGAGCTCAGGTTGATTCTCCTCCACAGCCTGTGTGGCACGCTCCTATTTGACCATCAAAGCCCAGGTTACATAACCCTCTTTTGATTGCTATCCCAACACCAATCGTCTCCTTTGTCATCTTAGTTCTTTTCCTTCTTTGTCTTGGCCCTGATCACGTTGCATCTGGGTCCGTCTTTGTTCGTGTCTCGCCCGTGCTCCAGCAGAGCAGGGGCTGTGCTTTCTGATCTTTGCACAGATGCGTGTTGAATAAACACCTAAGCTTGCGAACAGTAGTGATTTTTCTTCTCTGTTCCCCTACCATTCATTCAGGGTGCAATTATCGAATTCCTGTTATGTGTCATGCACAGTAGTGTAATGTTAGGAATACAAATATGGGTTAGATAGACAGAGTCTCTGATCTCAAAATGTTCACAGTATTGCGAGAGAGGGCTAACGGGTGAATTGAATCACATTATGCATCGTTCTAGGATTATTTATTTAGTGCCTACCTTCTGTTCTAGGCACTAGGGATGTATCCATAGAAAGAAAAAAGAAATATAAAAATCCTCAATCTCTTGGCACTTATGTTTGAGATAGAGACAGACTGTAGGCTCATAGATGTATTAATTAATATCTTAGATGGTGATGTGTGCTGTGCAGAAAAATAAAGCAGGAAAGAGAATAGGAAGTGTCTGTGTGTGTGTGTGTGTGCGTGTGTGCGTGTGTGTGTGTGTGTGTGTGTGTGTGTCTGAGCAGGAAAGAGAACAGGAAGTGTCTCTGGTTATGTAGAGAGAGTGGAGATAATTCTCAACCTTAAAGAAAAAGTGTTTATCATCCATCGCAAAGGCACCAGTTATCACTTTTATACCATCTAGTGACTTTGCTTTTTAAGCAAATGGACAACAATGTACAGTTTTTACTATGTGGCCACTGGTTTAAAAGATGCTGACTTTGTTTTTTCATTCAGTTTTGTGGGAGAAAGGGACTTGTATGTAAGGTCAGTCCTGCTCCCTCAGAATGATGCTAAATGTGGCTAACAGTGTAGGTACAGAACTATAGTTAGTTGTGTATTTGTGATTTTTATCACTCTGTTTGTTTGTGATAAACTGTGATAGATAGTTTATCCCTTGTGATAAACTCCAAGGGATCTTCCCGACCCAGGGAATGAACCTGGGTCTCCCACATGGCAGGCAGATTCTTTACCATCTGAGCCACCAGGGAAGTCCCTGTATCTCTGTTCAGTGACACTTTATTTATATTATTATTGACTCATTAATGTTGAATTCAGGACAGCAGCACTGTAACTCATGCCTAAATGAAGTTTATCGAATACATGCTTTCTCTCTAAGGCACACCCAGCCTTCTTGGGCTTGGGAGCCCTGGACAGCACCTTGGCCCTGACACCTGAGGGTTGTTTTTTAATAGCGAAAGGCACAAAAATGCGGGAAAATGTGGCAGTAGCTGGGCCATGAAAACCGTGCTACTGACAGTGTGAAACAGGAGGACGGAGTGCCACTGCGTGTGCCTGGCTGGGAGCAAGCGCCGTGGGCAATGCCAGGTTCTGGCCACTCTGGGCAGGTCTACAGATGAACGTGAAAGCATCCCAAGTATTGATCTGGGGGCTGCAAATGGACTGTAGCAAGTAGGCAAATTCAGATACGGAATCCATAAGTAGTGAGGATGGACGTTATTTGGGAACTGATGGCTTCTGATGTGTTTTGTTTGTTTGTTTTGTGGGGGGTTGGTTGTGCTGTACCTCATGCGGGATCTTAGTTCCCCAGACAGGGGCTGAACCAGCACCCCGTGCAGTGAAAGCTCAGGAGTCCTAACCAGTAGACCACCAGGGAAGCTTCCTCTGATGCATTTTAAAGCTGTGAACCTGAATGGAATCAGCAAGGGGCGGGTGTAGCGGGGGTGGGGTGGGGGGCGCCCAGGTGTAGAAGGAGGAGGGAATGGTCCCGGGGTTGAGTCCTGGGGACTTGGAGGGACAGAGAAGGGACAGAGGTGAAGTGGGAATAGAAGCAGGGGAGCGTGGCATTTGGACAGTGCTTCAGGAAGGACGAAGTGCCCTGTGTCAGTGGTGGCTGTTAATTCAGGTAACATGAAGATTGAGGAGTGGGGACCACTGTTTGGGGGAGCTTGAATTATGGGTTAATTGAATAATCAGGTATTTCTGTGGGAATCTGGTAGTCAGAGTAATGCTGGAGAGAAGAGTGCCGTCAACCCTGGGAATGGACTGTCCACCTGTCCCCCCACCTCCCAGTTTAAGTAGCCTGATGGGGACACTGTTTGGGACCTTGGACATGGAGGCCGTAGCCACAGCCTCCTTTTTGCCTGGCCGTTTTTTATTTGAACAAGGCAGGGCCAGTGGCCATTTCCGGGAGAGAAGGAAGAGAGTAACATTCTCCTGCTGCCCATCCTGGGGGTCCTGAACCCCCCCAGGACCAAGCCAGGAGCAGAGGCCGGCTGTCAGCTTTAATGCAGAATCCTTCCCAGTCGTGCTGGTTTCAGTCGGCAGGTGCGGTTGTTTTGTTGCTGTGTCAGTTATCACCTAAATGAATCTGCAACTGAATAGTTTTACCAACGTCATTACTTCAATTTCAATGAGTTCTCTAATAATGAAGTAATATTGGAAAAATGGCTGTTTATCTCACATATCCCAATAGACATGGTACCTTGGGAGAAAGCAAAGCCCTTTGAACTTCACCCTTGACCCTTAGCAGCTGCTAAGGGTCCTTGTTGTTGTTCAGTCGCTAAGTCGTGTCTGACCCTTTGCAATCCCATGGACCCTGCCAGGCTCCTCTGTCCATAGGATTTTCCAGGCAAGAGTAGTGGAGTGGGTATCCCTTTCCTCCTCCAGAGGATCTTCCTGACCCAGAGGTGGAACCCGAGTCTCCTGCACTGGCAGGCAGATTCTTTACCACTGAGTTAGCAGGGAAGCCATGAGGTCCTTACACAGCCTGGATAAGGAACCTGGGCCTGGGCTGGGCGTCAGGTCGCTGGTGACAGGATTGCTGGAATCTCCATATTGGTGTTTTGGTGTATTGCATTCCTACTGCAGGCAGCCCCTAGGGCTCTGTCGACACCTGGGGCTGCTCCAGTACATGGTGGCCAGTGGGCAACATGGACCCATATAAGGGATCATGTTTGCAGTATCTGGTAACTGACATTTCAGAAGCAACCTCATAGTATGGGTGAGAGGGGGATGGGTGAGGGCTAGAACCACAAGGGAGGAGACTCATAGAGGAGGCAGGATTTGAAGGCAGGGTAGAAGCTGGGCCAAGATGAAGGGAGTGGTGGATGCAGGCAAGCAGAACAAAGGTCCAGGGTTGTGAATGACTTCAGGTACACAGGGTCTCGGGGGAGGAGCAGACTCACTTGGCATGGAGGGCGGACGTACATTAATAAGTCCTTGGAGAGAATTTAGGAGAAACATCAGGCTGTCTGGTGGCGATCAGCTCCTCAGGGTAACAAGGTGACCGTCAATATGGTGCTGACCTGGATTTGGAATCCATATAATTGAGCCAAATGTAACATTCCTCTTGCCACCACCAATAAGAAATAAAAGTCAGAGCTGAAAAGTTTGTAACATTACTTATGCGACTTGCTCTGCTTCATCAATTAAAATACCAACGAGCTCTCCTGAATCACTAAACAGAAACAATAAGTCACGGAAAGCATTCAAATCAGTCATGTAATTGAAGAGAGACTAGAGATGACAAATGTACTTCTGTTTGGTAGGGAAAAGCCTATGTTTGACTTTTAGATAATTGCTGTTTGCACACTGGTGTGATTTCTCAGATTCTATGGGGGAAATTCTATTGGAAAATTAAGTTCTTTTAAAAGAACTTTGAACCTTTGTCTCTGGATTAGGTGACAAAGTGCCTCACCAGAGGGCAAGCCTGTGCTCTTACTGATTCTTCGAGAGAACAGTCTTTCCTTTTTCAGAGATTGCAAGCTTCATTTTCAAAAGGGCAAAAAGGCAAGCGTGGTGCTCGGTGGCGCTCTCTGCTGAAACGCCTTTGAGCTCCATGAGACTTTCTTTTTCCATCGAGCTGTTTGAGTGATGATCCCTCACTTTGCAGTCTTCCATTTGGAATACACACCAGGAACCACTTTTTCATTATTGGATGTTCCTCAGAAATAAGGAGAGAAGGCTGTCTGAGCTATCATTGTGTTTATAAGCAGAACTATTTCTTGGTCCTTTAGAAGGTGCCTTACTGTGACATTACTTAAACTGTGAAGAAGGAGGCATTCCAGTCTCCTCATAACTTAGTTGGCTGCAGAGACATTGCTGAAGGCTTTGGTCTATCCCTGGCTTAACATGTCTGAAATCGTTTAGACAAGTTTCGTGTGTTCCCCTCTAAATGGAAATGGAGAACAGTTGGTCAGCATTCTTGGCATATTTTTTCACTGTTAGAGAAATTTTTTTAATTCATGAGATCATTGTGAAAACTTGATAAGGAACTTGGGGTTTGGACGAGATCTTGGAAACCCGGGATTCCAGGAACCAGGGTTTTATGTTGGGATGAAGACCTACTCTCAGAGCTGCCCAGCCTGTAGTTGGTGGCCATCACAACAGGGGGTCTTGAATGTGAGATTCTATCTCTGCCACTGATTACTTGTAAGGAAGGCCTGCTGCTGCTAAGTCCCTTCAGTCGTGTGGGACTCTGTGTGACCCCAGAGACGGCACCCCACCAGGCTCCCCCGTCCCTGTGATTCTCCATGCAAGAACACTGGAGTGGGTTGCCATTTCCTTCTCCAATGCATGAAAGTGAAAAGTGAAAGTGAAGTCGCTCAGTCACGTCCGACTCCTAGCGACCCCATGGACTGCAGCCTACCAGGCTCCTCCGTCCATGGGATTCTCCAGGCAAGAGTACTGGAGTGGGGTGCCATTGCCTTCTCTGAGGAAGGCCTGAGCCATCCCTTAAACTCTTGGGTTCTCAGTTTCTTATGTGTAAAATAAGCCTGCTGAACTGACTATCAAATCAGGTCCCACTGCTCTCCACTTACGAAAACGGTACTCACGTTGATAGAAAGGAAATGGTACCTCTAATCAAAACACCAGCAATCTGGGGAGATGGTGGACTCAGGGTCCCCACAAAACCACCTTCCAAGATTCTGCTCTGCCATGAAAGCTTTTAAGGGAAACAGGGAAGTCTTCTTGTGAATCACTGAGGCCGGGGGCCAGTCATCACCCTCCCCCACTGCATACGAACCTGTGTGCCAGCTGGTCAACTCCCCCTGGTCTTTCTTCAGGTGTTTATTGTTCGTGCAGTTTGTTTGCAAGGTTGCTGAAGAGAAGCTAGGGAAGAGATCTGGTCCTCTGTCAGGTCCTTAGTCTTCATTTCTGCTTCTTTGATCTGTGAAAGAACCAACAATGTAGGCAAAGGACTGTGTGAACAAAAGATTAGTAAGGTGTGCCAGGGCTGGAGATGAATACAGCATGGGGGCATCTTGTTTAAGGCTAGTGATGAGGCAAGACAGAGGGGCCCCCTGCAGAGAACTTTCCTACTAGGAGCTTTTTCCTGTCAAAAGATACTTACAGATTGACCTCTGTGACCTTTTTTCTGGTTCTGCCATCCTGTTATTTCTACAGACATCTGACTTAGTATCCTTTAGTGTATAAATATGTGTGTGTCAAGGAAATTTGACTGTCTTTCTTTTCCCCATCTTCATTCAGAACACACAAGAAAAAACTTCAATTAAGTTGACATCATCCGTCTCTTAAGCTAGCTAAGCCACTTGGTTCCTTTTATCTTTCCTCATGGATCCTCTGTTCCTGATGCTTTCATCTTCACTCTTCTGTGTGGTCATTCTCTCCCAGAGAGCTGGGGCTTTACTTGTTGTTCGCTTAAATTTTAGCACACGTCTCTGAGCATTACATCATTGTTCTCACCCTCTCAGACTGTTAGCGTTGAAACAGGATTCTCTGTAACTGATAGATTGTCACACAGATGACTGAGTGGAAGGTCCAAATAAGAGCTTCCTCTTTCCTTCTCTCTCAGCAGCTGCTTAGTGACTACCAACAGCAACTGTTTCACGCTGGACGCTGCACCCAGACCCCACTTGTCAGAGAGAACAGCCCCCCACCCCGCACATGGGGAAAGTTTTAGGGCAAGACTTTTAGCCCTTGACAGTGAAAATGGGTGAGGGCAAAAGGTCATGAGCAGAACACAAGCAAAGGGAACGCAGCCCTGCCCTGGAAGAGTCCCCGCCCCCACTAAATCCCTCTTAAAACTGTGAAGCAGTCTCCATCCTTCTGGAATTCCTTCACAACTCCTCTCTCAATACTTGAATCCTGGGATGGAATTTCATGGTTTCTGAACTGATACCATTTTTGTGGTGATAGAGTGGAAAGAAGTTCTGCCACGTTCTGGAATTTACTTTTTTTTTTTTTTTGCCTTTGAATGATTATAGACCAAAACATTGAAATGAGTGTAACAGTCTTCTTCGTGTTGGAGTGTAGCTCATCAGATTTCAGAAGCGAGGAGGGCTTCAGTGCGAAGGAGCCATCTGGCTGTGGTCACAAACCCCTTAGGGCAGAGGCAGAATCTTGGGACCACCTGCAGGGAACACGTTACGGGGCTATCCATGCCACACTGCTCTGAAATGCCTTACTCAGAACGTTTTGCTTCCTCTGTTGCGCTGAGTTCCAGGTCTCTCCCACGTTTGAAAACACCAGATACCAGTCACCCTCCCTGTTTTCCACTCCCTTCCCGTTCCTTCCCTGACTCCCACCAGCCACATTTTGGCTTCGGGAGCATTTGAATAGTAACCCAGCTCCAGTCAGACTGTAATGAGAAACCAGGATGGCGCTTTAATGGAGACTCTTCATGCCTGTGGTAAAATTCAAGAAGCGACTAGGAAAATCCAAGTGAGCTGCTCGTCTGTGATGCATTTTCAGTGAATTACGACTCGAAAAGAGGATGAGAAAGAGCTGGGGAACCTATAACCAGCACAATGAGAACAAGCTGTCCTGAGAACCTCCTGCTCCTCCTGACTTGTGCAACTTCGGGCTGAAGACAAACCACCGGCAAGGAAGGATTCTGTATTTCAGCTGTGTTTTTGTTTGCCAACAATCCAGATTGCAATACTCTAAGTCTAGGTGACGCAACATTATACTCACAGTAAAGCCCCTCACTGAGGGTTTTTTTCTTTTTGAATACCCCTCCTGCTGAAAATTCTACTGGCAGGAAGCAGATCTGAGTAAACTTGTTCAGTACCGCCTCCTCTTTGTAATGCAGCTCTCTCCGAGGCTGGATTCTCCTCTGATATATACGCCTTATATATTTTCTTATTTTCCTTGAACTTTAGAATTTTTACTTACTGTCTCTGGACAGGTCATTACTGGGAAGAAATGTCCTCTTTCTCTCTCACTATGTTTTTATTTACAATGTGTTAGTTTCAGGCGCACAGCAAAGTGGCTCAGCTATACATATCTATGTATGCGTGCGTGCTAAGTCGATTCAGTAGCGCCCGACTCTTGGCGACCCCAAGGACTATAGCCCGCCAGGCTCCTCTGTCCATGGGATTCTCCAGGCAAGAACACTGGAGTGGATTGCCATGTCCTTCTCCAGGGGATCTTCCTGACCCAGCGATCTAACCCGCGTCTTTTGTGTCTCCTGCACTAGCAGGCAGGTTCTTCACCACTAGCGCCGCCTGGGAAAGCCCTTCTATATCTGCCGGTGCTGCTGCTGCTTAGTCTGTTCAGCCGCGTCCAACTCTGTGGGACCCTGTGGACTCAGCCTGCCAGGCTCCTCTGTCCACGGGATTCTCCAGGCAAGAGCAGTAGAGTAGGTTGTCACACCCTCCCCCAGGAGATCTTCCTGACCCAGGGATCGAACCTGGGTCTCCTGCATTGCAGGCAAATTCTGTACTGCTGTGTTACCAGGGAAGCTCGTCTGTGTCTATGTATTAATATCTATTCTTACAGATTTTTTCCCCTTATAGGTTATTAGAAGATACTGAGCTGAGTTCCCTGGGCTATTCAGTAGGTCTTTGTTGGTTGCCTATTTTATATATAGTGGTTTGTATCTCCCACTGTTTCAGTGAAGTCCTTCTTGCCACCTCGATGACACACAAATGTCACTAACCCTTTGGAACTATATTGCAGTTTGGTTTAAGGCTCTATCCATTTATCCACCAGCAGAGTTGCTGTGACCCTTCTCACCACCTGTGGAGATTCCTCAGGGACAGGCAGACTTGGTTCAAGTGTCCTGGGACACACATCCATAACATACAGTTGGCCATCTAAATCCACAGATTCCACATTCTTGGATTCAACCAAATGCAGATCAAAAATATTTTTTAATTGCGAAAAAGCTCCCCAAAAGCAAAACTTGAATTTGCTGCTTATCAGCAATGATTTATACAGCCTTAACATTGTATAAGGTTTTACAGGTCATCTAGAGATGATCTGAAGTTTGCAGGAGGATATTGTAAATAATATGCAAATACTGTGCCATTTAATGTATGGGACTTCAGCAAGGTCAGCCACAGGGAGCGACAGATGAACCTTAGACTAAGCCATAGACTGGCAGGTTGCCCGTCTGCCTGCCTGTCTGTCTGCTCATGTCATAGGCTATGTAGTAGGTTGGATGTTTCAAGTTCATTTTCAAAAAACAGAAGCTCATTCAAAACAGGTAGAGGTGCCGCTGCTCTGAGGGTCCCATCAGCTCTATCTCAGAAGTGGCACAGGTGGCAGCAGTTTAACACATTCTAGAGAATTAAGCAGTGCACACCAGGGTTCACAGTAGCACCATTTACAATAACAAGACAGGGGAGCAACCTCAATGTCCATCAACAGATGAATAAATAAAGATGTGGTGTGTATATACATATGTATACATACACAAAGTGGAATACTCAGTTCAGTTCAGTCGCTCAGTCATGTCCGACTCTTTGTGACCCCATGAATTGCAGCATGCCAGGCCTCCCTGTCCATCACCAACTCATCATCCAAACCCATGTCTATCGAGTCGGTGATGCCTTCCAGCCATCTCATCCTCTGTCGTCCCCTTCTCCTCCTGTCCCCAATCCCTCCCAGCATCAGAGTCTTTTCCAATGAGTCAACTCTTCGCATGAGGTGGCCAAACTACTGGAGTTTCAGCTTTAGCATCATTCCTTCCAAAGAACACCCAGGACCGATCTCCTTTAGAATGGACTTGTTGGATCTCCTTGCAATCCAAGGGACTCTCAAGAGTCTTCTCCAACACCACAGTTCAAAACCATCAATTCTTCGGCACTCAGCTTTCTTCACACTCCAACTCTCACATCCATACATGACCACTGGAAAAACCATAGCCTTGACTAGATGGACTTTTGTTGGCAAAGTAATGTCTCTGCTTTTCAATATGCTATCTAGGTTGGTCATAACTTTCCTTCCAAGGAGTAAGTGTCTTTGAATTTCATGGCTGCAATCACCATCTGCAGTGATTTTGGAGCCCCAAAAAATAAAGTCTACACTTTTTCCCCTGTTTCCCCATCTATTTCCCATGAAGTGATGTGACCAGATGCCATGATCTTCGTTTTCTGAATGTTGAGCTTTAAGCCAACTTTTTCACTTTCCTCTTTCACTTTCATCAAGAGGCTTTTTAGTTCCTCTTCACTTTCTGCCATAAGGGTGGTGTCATCTGCATATCTGAGGTTCTTGATATTTCTCCCGGCAATCTTGATTCCAGCTTGTGCTTCTTCCAGCCCAGACTCAACCATAAAAAGAATGAAATAATGCCATTTTCAACAGGTGGATGGACCTAGAGCTTATCATACTAAGTAAAGTAAATCAGACAAAGGTCAGTACCAACAGATGCTATCACTTAAGTGTGGAATCTAAAATGTGACACAAATGAAGTTACTTACAAAACAGACTCACTGATGTAGAAAACAAACTTTCGGTTACCAAGGAAGAAGCTGTGGGGGAGGGATTATCAGATCCAAACTACTATATATAAAACAGATATATAACAAGGTCCTACTGTATAGCACAGGGGACTGTATTCAATATCCTGTAAGAAACCATAGTATAAAAGAATATGAAAAATAATACACACACACACATATATAACTGATTCATTTTGCCATAAACCAGAAACTAATACAACATTATAAATCAACTATATTTCAATAAAGGAAAACTTAGGGGGAAAAAATTGGGAAATATGCATTTTTATAACCAGTCTGCCAGAATAATTTTCAACTTTCTTTAAAAAAGAATTAACACTGAGGCCCATGAAAGCAAGAACTGGTTAGAACTGGGCTTTGCACCCTTGTCACTGCTTAAAGAATGAGGAGAGCTCAGGGCGATGGAGATAGAAACCTTGATGACCCCTGGCCTGGAGGTAGGAGAGGGTGGGGGCTGGGGAGGGAAATGTGGAAGGAGCTCAGTCTGTCCTTCCCTCAGTAGACGCAGAGCCATGAAGGTGCCACACACAGCCAGAGTCCCTGGCCATCGCAGGGATCTCTGATACCAGGAACAATGGTCCTCATGCCCACAGCACTGTCAGTCAGCCATGATGAGCAGGCTGCTCCTGTTCCTGGGTCAGGGCTGGTGTTGCACCAGGAGGGGGTGATGTAAATGTGCTGGTGATGAAGTGACCACAGGGATCCGTAACTAGATGAACAAAGGGTCCACCTGGCTCCTGCCAGCTCTAAGGCTTAAGCTCTCCCGACCTGCCCTGCCAGTCTTGTGTGAGCCTGGCTCAGTCCTGACTTTGGAGGGTTTTCATCAAAAGGGTGGAAATCTTCCCTTACGAATCATTTCCATTATGTTAAGCTAGAATCAAAGGAAAGTACTACATGATATCAGGAATCTATCCAGCCTTAATTCTAGAAAGTGATAAAGCCTACATTCCTTTTGCTCCCTTGATCTTACCAGCTTCTCTTCCTTACGTAATAACTACTAATTATACCCATAAGTTATGTGCTGCTTATTTCCTTTAAGCCTCATAACAGTCCTCAAAGTTGGGGTCTATTGATGTTCCCATTTTACAGATGAGCCAAATGGAGGCTGAGAAAGATTAAGGGACTTACCCATGTCCGCACATGCAGTAAATGGTAGAGCCTAGGTTTCTTTCACTGAAAAGCCAATGTACCCAGCTATTTAAAACTTCTTATATCCAGGCAACAAAAGTCATTTTTTGTTACAAGAACCTAAATCCTGGCAACCATTCCACATCCTTCAGACCTCTCCTACTCTTTTATCTCTACACCTATTACTTTTTTCTTAGAGTACAACATGAAGACATATTCTTACAACACCACTGGCCACAGCAATTTCTTTCCCCGGTTGTATCTTTCACTATCTATTTTCACCTTATTTTTCATTTGACTATTGGAGGTAATTTATTTTTTTCCTTAAATATTTTTAAGGCTTCCCTGGTGGCTCAGACAATAAAGAATGTGCCTGCAATGTAGGGGGCCTGGGTTCAATCCCTGGTCAGGAAGATTCCCCTGGAGAAGGGAGATGGCAACCCACTCCAGTATTCTTGCCTGGAGAATCCCGTGGACAGAAGAATCTGGCAGGCTGCAGTCCATGGGGTCACAAAAGAGTCAGACAGGGCTGAGCAACTAACACTTTCACTTTAGAGTAACTTCAGTATCTTCAGAGCTGGATTTCAAATGAGTTAAATTAAAAAATCAACACCACCTCTCAAACCTGCCATGATCTTGTCTGAGTACAATCACCATCCTTAGGAAGGTGGCTGAGGCTTGTGTGTACCCTCAGTGACGCAGAGAACAGGTGTGCCCTGGGGGCGGGGCCAGCTATGCTGCGGTCACCTATAGGCCAGTGCCTGAAGTGGGACACAACCCGTTAAGCGATTGAATAAGGAGAAGCGCCCCTGGTTCTGGACCTCTGGCTCTTCTTTTCCGGCATTGAGGACTACTCCTGCCACCTTGGGCTGCCCCCTCCTGCCAGTGCCCCTCTTCTCCCCAAGAAGTGGTCATCATTGACCTATGGAGAGGAGTGGTCCTCAGACATCCATGGAGGAAACAAATCACCTTGAACATGAACGTGGCAACATGGTGAGGTCTCAGTCTCCCCTCTCTCTGCAGCACATCCTTGGATGCAGGAAAAGGGAAAATTCCTCTTCTGTTTTATTAGAGCCTGAGGATTGATGACTGTGGCCCCCGCTCCCACAAGCCACTGTCTGCGTTTCCAATTCCACGTGGTTAGGCCTTTTTCTCTCTCTCTGATTCAGTAAGGAAAATGGGCAACTTAATTGTTTTAAAAACAACATGAAAGGTTTCTGGAATTCTTTTTCTTTTTCTTTTTCTTTGAAATCTCTGGAGTCCTTCCCTTTACCAGAAATCCTTGCTCTAAATCAATATAGAACAGCTCGGTTTATAGGAGACGTTTCCCACCAAGTGGAATTTTCCACAGTGGGTTGGTAGTGAGTCTCATAACAGTAAATTTAATTATTGTCATTTTGGAACTTACTGTTTCACTGGAGAGCGTGGGGTAAGCCTGGGGCTCAGAAGGCGGAACATCTGTCCACAGATCCTTCCAGGAGTTCGTGGGAGGCTCTGCCGAGGCTGTGTGGCTTACATGGAGATGACTTCTATTTACTGGTGTAAATTCAGCTGATGGGATACTGTTTCTAATGGGAATAGCAACCCCCAAAATCTGAATTAATAGCCCCCAAGATCTAGGAAGGAGGTTCTGAGAGATCACTTACTAGACTACCTTTTTTGCTGTTTAGCCCTAGAACTAGTATTAATAATTCTGAAATCCCTTCAAGAAAAGCTTTTAAAAGGAGAGCAGGATGAATGACAAACACCCACTTTCAGAGAATTAGGGATAATTCTGCTTCTTTTATCCCCCTAGTTCATGTCAGAAATAATTTGCTTAAGGAAAGGTATTTAGCAATTGATCTTCTGGTCAAAGCTATGGTTTTTCCAGTACTTATGTATGAATGTGAGAGTTGGACCATAAACCATGCTGAGTGCTGAAGAATTGATGCTTTTGAACTGTGGTGCTGAAGAAGACTCTTGAGAGTCCCTTAGCTTGCAAGGAGATCAAACCAGTCAGTTCTAAAGAAAATTTCATTGGAAGGACTTATACTGAAGCTGAAGTTCCAATACTTTGGCCACATGATGTGAAGAGCTGACTCACTGGAAAAGACCCTGACGCTGAGAAAGACTGAAGGCAGGAAGAGAAGGGGACGACAGAGGATGAGATGGTTGGATGGCATCACTGACTCAATGGACCTGAGTTTGAGAAAACTGCAGGAGATGGTGGTGAAGGACAGGGAAGCCTGCCGTGCTGCGGTCCATGGAGTCACAAAGGGTCAGACTCAACTTAGCAACTGAACAACAATGTACATGATACAGGGACTTCCCAAATGACAGTGGCTTGCAGTCCAGAATTTGTTTTCTTTTTGTGTTTTATGTTTTCTTTCCTTTTTTCTTTTTATGGTTCCTATGGTTGCTCACTGAAAATATTTGAGGCAGCGAAGCTTATTTGTAAATCGTCTCTCTGGAATTTTCTTTTTTTGGGTGCACTAGGTCTTTGTAGCTGCACGTAGGCTTCTTCAGTTGCAGTGCTCGGCTTCTCATTGCAGAGGCTTCTCTTCTTGTGGTGCCCAGGTTTAGTTGCTCCTCAGCATATGGAATCTTCCTGGACCAGGAATCTAACCCATGTCCCCTGCACTGGCAGGTGGATTCTTATCCGCTGTACCACCAGGGAAGTCCTGGGAAACATTTTCTTGTGGAAATAATGGCATGTGTGTATGGAGTGGGCTGGATTCAGTTGTATCACCATTTGATGAACAATCAGCATGTACTATGGCTGAAAATGCAGTCTAGAGATGGCCTCCAGCAGCATGAAGTCTGGTGCTGACAGTGTGATTCACACAGCAGTAAAGGGATGGATAAAGTACCGTAGGAGCCTGCTGGAGGCTAGTGGATTACAGGTCTGTAATGAATGGACCTGGGAACCCAACTGTCAGATTCAACCCAAGTTCCCCAGGTGGGGCTGCTGACACCCCACCCCTACTCTCTCCACCTCTAAAAGGCTGCAGTCAGGAGGTTGGACCTGCCACCTATCTTGGATCTGTCCCTTCAACACTTTGGGTGAATGGACACCTCTATTGCCACTGATGACCACTGACTGCCCCAAGGTCCGGGCCTTAAAATGCACTGGAGGAACATGTGTGCCCTCCCAACTTGAGTCTTTAAAAAAAAAATTAGTTTTTTTGGTTTGTTTTTGGCTGTACCATGTGGCATGCAAAATCTTAGTTCCCTGACCAGGGATGGAACCCACTGTATGAGGAGCATGGACTCCTAACCACTGGACTTGCAGGGAAGTCTCTGCACTTGAGTTTTCCTCTTCTGCTGTGTCTGTGCCTCGAAATCAAGCCCTTTCCTGCTCTGCCTGGGGGCTGATGGCATCGCAGACAAGCCGCAGTGCCTCTCCGTGATTGCTCCCTTTGTCAGTAGCCCCAGTTAAGTTATTTCAATTCAAAGCCACCCTCAGTTAGACGGTGTGGGGGTGGCTAGAGTCATTGCCAACCTGCCACAACACGTGAGTCATGCTGGCTACAATTAGAGAAAATTATTTCTGCTTGATGAAAAAGTTCTTAATCGGCAGCTCCTGCAGGTGCTGGGGGTGAGACGGGATGGCAGTGGCACAGAGAACCCTCATCACTTCCTGACGCTCCAGGTGGACAGTGTTCCGCCATCACCCTCAGTTGTTGTTTGAAAGTTTGTAAGTTGGATGCTGTGACTTTTTAGAATTACAGTGAATTCTCGCCAATGGTATAAGATTGATAACATAACATGAGGGAGTTTGGCTGATTCTCAGAATGAAAACTGGTCTTTCAAAAGATCAGAGAAAAGGAATTCTCCCAGCACTCTATTTGAAAGGGACCAGGGGAGTGGGAGTAGTGTTGGTCACTCAGTCATGTCCGACTCTTTGAGACCCCATGGACTATATAGCCACCAGGCTCCTCTGTCCATGGAATTCTTTAAGCAAGAGCACTGGCATGGGTTGCCATTCCCTTCTCCAGGGGATCTTCCTGACCCAGGGACTGAACCTGGGTCTGCTGCATTTCAGGCAGATTCTTTACTGTCTGAGCCACAATGGTAGGAGGACCGAAAACCAGAGGAGTGAAACTGGTTGACGGAACAATAGAGCCAAGTGCAGAACACAGATGGAGACTGGGAGGAAAAATATCCCCCCATGACCTCAGGGGTTCATCATGACTTGATCACCATGTCTATTTGTCCAGAAGGTTTTGAATATTGCCTGAGAGTTTATTTTTTCCAAGAATTACTATGAGATGAAAAGTTAGCCATTTAAAGCTAGGTGGGCTTGTTCAAACCATGACCGAAAGAACATTTGATTCCAGGAAAACAGAATTTGGTTCTCAAGGGAAAACAGAATTTAAGCGATTCATGTGCGTACCATCATGCAATTTTAAGAATATATTGAGTTGGTGAGAATTTTAATTCCAAATCAGTTTGCTTTGTCTTTTTTATCACGACATTGCATGATATCGGGGTTCACCCTCTGGATTTGGTTCAAGTGCAATGAAGAAATTCACCAGAGGGCAGATGGTTCTGGTGCCAGTTGATTAAAAAGTATTTATGTTTTGCTGCAGTTGCTATAACCCAGATAAGACACAGTGTCAAAGAGAACAAGACATGTTTGGTACAAGTACATAGAGTTCCACCCCCAGTGTGGATACCCATCATTTTGAACTTTTCCCTAAGATCCTTGAAGTTGTTCTGTATCAGGTCTTTTAATAAAAAAGCATTATTTGATGTTAAAAGTGTATTATTTAAACAGAAATCTCATATTTTTAAAAATTAGGTGTCATCTGTGGTTTCAAGAATCTAAACATCCCCAGTAACATCCATGCTCCAAGTTGCATAAAATTCAGCCACTTGCTTTTCAAGTCTCGGAATTTGCCAGACTGTAGGCCAAGGGCTTGATGGGCAGGTGTCCCCAGGCATGTGGATTTCAAAAGGGAAATCATGTTCTTTATTCCCCTGTTTGCTGAACAATGGATGGTGGCCAGTACTTTCTGTTTTCTAACAGATGATGTTGAGGAGGAGGATTTTTTTTTTTTTTTTTTAAAGAATTCTTCCTCCCACATTCACAGAACTGGAAGACTGTGAGAATGGAGTGCTCAGGAGGAGAACACAGGATTAGCTCTTCCTAGGAGTCCAACGTGCTTTGCTGGGGCTGGGTCTCATCCTTTGGTATCACAGAGTATTTGGGCACCACTGTTGTGCCCTTAAAGAGCCTGACAGACTATGTGACATGGAAGCTGGGGCCTCTCCCCACCTGCTTGGTGCTCCTGACATCTGCTGTCAGCTTTGTGGGGAGGTGGAGCTGGATCAGGGCCTTCCCAGGTGGCACTAGTGGCAAAGAACCCCCCTGCCAAGGCAGGAGACATGAGAGATACAGGTTTGATCCCTAGGTTGGGAAGATCCCCTGGAGGAGGGCATGGCAACCCACTCCATTATTCTTGCCTGGAGAATCCCGTGGACAGAGGAGCCTGGTGGGCTATGGTCTATAGGGTCACAAAGAGTTGGACGTGACTGAAGCGACTTAGTATGCACGTGTGGACCTGGATCAGACATTGCTCTGTGAGTCTTTTCTGCTTCTTTTGAACTTTCCATCAGGCCATGAGGATGGCCCTGGAGGCTCAAAAATAAGCTCCTTGCAGAAACAGCCCCCTCCCACCACCTGTGCCCTTGTGGCCACTCAGACTAGAACATCAGCTCTGAGACCGCCTACCTCCTAAATTAGTTTGCTGTGGGAAATGGCTCCCTTTCATCCATTGCTGTAATAGAAGTATCTGAGAAACAGGCTCTGAGCAGTTCTGGAGAAAAGGAATGATGGCTGTAGCCAGCTCCCAGTTATCCAAGGGCCATTTCTCCAGGTTGTGGGTTCCTTAGCTTTGTAGTTGAAGGTGAATGTAGCAAAGATGTAGAAATGTGTTTACTTTGCTCTTGTTAAAAACAAAAAAATTTTTAAGTGATTGGAGGAATTGGGGCTGAAACCTACAATTAGATTTAGGAGTTATCCGTGGACTGTGTTTCTTACCATCCACAGGAGTTTGTGTCTTTCCCTCTTGCTCAGGAAGGTATCTGCAACAGGGTAAGAGGACTTCCCTGTTCGTTTTTCTGCAAAAGGGCTTTTCTTCCAGACTGAAGAAACGCTCGCCTTCACAGTCAGTAGGTTCCAGTGGAAGGAGCAGGAACAGGATGAGATTGAATTGTGTTCAGTATCTCCTGAGCCGTATCTCCTGGGTGTTGTCCAGAAAGGCACATCCAGGGCTTTGCTGGTGACTCAGTGCTCAAGAATCTGCCTGCTGGTGAAGGAGACCCGGGTTTGATCCCTGGTCCGGGAGGATCCCGCATGCCACAGAGCAGCTAAGCCCAGGCGCCGCAACTACTGAGCCCACACACTCTGGAGCCTGTTCTCCATAACGAGAAGCGACCACAGCGAGAAGCCCTTGCTCCATGACTAGAGAGTAGCCCCCGCTCCCCGCAACTAGAGAAAAGCCTGAGCAGCAACGGAGGCCTAGCACAGCCAAAGGTTAGTTAATTAGTTAAAATGAAAAAGAAAAGGCACATGTCCGAGGCTCATTTTCCTTACTGTTTCGGTGCAGAGTTGTTGGAAGGACAGTAGAGAACGTTTACGAATGACCAGGATGAGACCCAGGCGCTTAATTCAGGTGAAACCAAGTATGGCAACCCACTCCAGTATTCTTGCCTGGAGACTTTCATGGACAGAGGAGCCTGGTGGGCTACAGTCCACGGGGTCACAAAGAGTCGGCCATGACTGAGCGACTAAACAGTAGCTTTTAACTTGGTGTAGAGCCTCTTGGTAGCTGGATGCTGTGGAAAAGTGCCCTACTCTCTGAGGACCCATGCACCCCTACCTGTAACTTGGGAAACAGCATAATGGTAACTAGGCTCTTTCCCACCAATGCAGTTGTAGGGGGTGAATGCATCCCCAGCCCACAGAACACAGCTCAGCCTGTGACAAGTACCGTGTAACCTGGAGCTATTTCTATTTCTCTACCTTCTTAAATTTTCTGCAGAGTCTATCCTAGACACTTCAACCAGATGTGTTTGCATAAATAAGAGGTTTTACTTGTGAAGAAGGTTTGCTTCCCTTTCTATATTTGTTTACTCTTTGCACAAATACATACAGCAGACTGTGCTAAGTGCCAGACACCCGGTGGGTTGTTCAACATTGGGCAGTAGCCACAGGCCAGGAACAGGAAATAATACAAAATAAACCAAGGCCCTGGACAGGCGAGTCTTGATGAATAGCGTGTTAGAACCAGGAAATGAGATTAAGTAGCATTTTTCCTGTTTCACAGATGAGAAAATAAAATGGCACAAGTAACAAATAACCCATCCAAAACCTTAGAGAAGGAACTAGGAGAAGACTTGAGGCAGGACCCCGGAGACTTGTTTTAAATCTAATCTTGACTATAAGCTCCATGAAGGCAGGAGGAGGGGGCTTCACCTGCCTGTCCCCACCTAGAAAGACCCTACACGGGGGCCAGAAATGCTTCCTTGAATTGATTTGAGGTGAAGTCACACCCCGGGCCCCAGACTGGGAGTTCCCTCCTCTCTGTCTGAGCTTTAGAACAGCACTGTGCAGTGTGTGTTGATTGATTTACAGCCTCCAGTTATACACATGTGTGAACGCTCCCCTTTTGTCCAGTTACAGAAGTCAACAAATATATCAGATTGCATGTTTCTTCTCAGTTTCTAGAATCATCGAAAGTTAAGCCCAAGTAGCAGACCAAAAAAGTGAAAAGGCGCCCCCAGACCGCCTTATATTCTTGTCATTTAAATGGTCTAGCTGTCTCTCTCCTTTGTTGTCTCACAGCTCCTGAAGTCCTTGCCCAGAAGCCCTACAGCAAAGCGGTCGACTGTTGGTCCATCGGGGTGATCGCCTACATCTTGTAAGTATGACTGGCCATCTCGGCTTCTTTTTTTTCTTTTTAAAAGGAATTGTAACAAAATATACATTTTATTTTGAACACAAAATTTACCATTTTAACCATTTCTAAGTGTGAGAGTTGGACTGTAAAGAAAGCTGAGTGCTGAAGAATTGATGCTTTTGAACTATGGTGTTGGAGAAGACACTTGAGAGTCCCTTGGACTGCAAAGATATCCAACCAGTCCATCCTAAAGGAGATCAGTCCTGGGTGTTCACTGGAAGGACTGATGTTGAAGCTGAAACTCCAATACTTTGGCCACCTGATACAAAGAGCTGACTCACTGGAAAAGACCCTGATGCTGGGAAAGATTGAAGGCAGGAGGAGAAGGGGACGCCAGAGGATGAGATGGTTGGATGGCATCACTGACTCAATGGACATGAGTTTGGGTAAACTCCGGGATTGGTGATGGACAGGGAAGCCTGGCGTGCTGCAGTCCGTGGGGTCACAAAGAGTCGGACATGATTGAGCAACTGAACTGAAGAGTATAATTCAGTGACATCAAGTACATTCCCAGTATGGCACCACCATCACCACTATCTGTCTCCAGAATTTTTTCATCTTCCCAAACAGAAACCCACTAAATATTAACTCCTGTTCATTTCCCCCAGCCCCTGGCAACACCACTCTGCTTTCTGCTTCTATGAATGTGGCTTCTCTAGGTATCTCATGGAAGGGGGATCATAAAATGTTTGTCCTTTTTTGTCTATTTTTTTTTTTTTTTTTTGCTTAGCATAATGTCCTCAGGGTTTATCCATGTTGTAGTGTGTGTCAGAACTTCATTCTTTTTTGAGGCTGACTTATATTCCATTGGGACTTCCCTGGTGGCTCAGACGGTAAAGCGTCTGTCTACAATGTGGGAGACCCGGGTTCGATCCCTGGGTCGGGAAGATCCTCTGGAGAAGGAAATGGCAATCCACTCTAGTACTATTGCCTGGAAAATCCCATGGACAGAGGAGCTTGGTAAGCTACAGTCCATGGGGTCGCAAAGAGTCGGACACGACTGAGCTACTTCACTTTCACTTTATATTCCGTTGTGTGTATATACTAAATTTTTGTTTATCCATTCATCCATCGATGGACACTTGGGTTGTTTCCACCATTTGGCTGTTGTGAGTAATGCTGTTAAGAGTGCAGGTGTACTAATACCTTGATGCTTTTGAGTGTATCCTCAGATTGCTGAGTCACGTGGTAATTCTGTGTTTAACGACTGGAGGAGTTGTCATACTGTTTTCTAAAGCAACACCAACATTTTACAGTCCCAGCAGGGATGCACAAGTGTCTCATTTCTCTACATCCTTGCAATCAATTTTTTTCCATTTTTTGACAATAGCCTTCCTAATAGGTGGAAAGATGAAGTCGTATCTCAGTGTGGGCTTGATTGTATTTCCCTTACAGCTAGTGATGTTGAGCATCTTTTCATGTACCACCTTGGCTTGAGGATACAAACCAATATGAAAATATTAGGGCAAATCCAACAGAAATCACAGTAAGAGGGACTTCCTTGGTGGTCCAGTGGTTAAGAATCTGCCCTGCGATGCAGGAGACACAGGTTCAATCCCTGGTCATGGAACTAAGATCCCACGTGCCGTGGAGCAACTAAGCCTGCAGCCAAAACTAGAGCGCCTGTGTGCTGCAGCAAAGAGCCCACGTGCTGCAACTAAGACCAAATATCATATATTAAAAAAAGAAATCACAGTAAGAAAAATGTGATGAAAACCAAAATTTAGCCTTGGAATTCCTCATTTCTTCTCGGGTGCCTTATCTCTACGACCCAGGAAACGCCATGGTCATAGGCCTGTTGCACTTATTTTCAGTTCAGTTCAGTCGCTCAGTCGTGTCCGACTCTGCGACCCCATGAACCGCAGCACAACAGGCCTCCCTGTCCATCACCAATTCCCACAGTCCACCCAAACCCATGTCCATTGAGTTGGTGATGCCATCCAACCATCTCGTCCTCTGTTGTCCCCTTCTCCTCCTTTTTATAGTTATGTGTTGATTTGCTTAAGTTCACTATAAAGTTATTTTTAAGTTACAATTTCTTTTTGTAGTGATATTTTCAAACACTTATTATGGGACATACTTTCAGGGTAGGTTTAGGTCAGTGAGTCCCTAACTGATAGCAGATGAATTTCTTCTCCTTAACATTCTCAAGGAAGGGAGTGTTCTCTCACTGACAAAGCCCACCACACCCAAGAGGCTACAAGAGACTGTGATGGGAGAAAGACTGGAAACACCCCCCTGTACTGGTTTTGTCTCATTATCTGGGAAGCAAATAGTCTTTCTACAGCATCCTTTCAACTGGGAACTTTTGCAATTTAATGAGGATTTAGCTGACAGTTCTTATAGATTCTTATCACAGGAGAATTTTATCTGTTGTGATGTACTTGGGTGTTGGGCTCCCACTTATGGAATTTAGGTAAAAGCCAGATTCATCTGAGCTATTATACAAAGCTAACACATTGCACCTAGAGAATGCTTTCAATTCTGAGGCACTTTGGCCATCTTCTGCAGTAGTGTGATCCTTTTTATGGAGGGAGGTGGGTTCCAGACCCTTTTGGGAATCTAATGAAGCTGTGGATCCTCTTCCCTATAAACTCACACCTGTACAATTTTGCGTACTGTATTGGAGGGTCCTGGGTGAAAAGACACCGGCCATGGCCTTGTGTTATTTCCCTGGCTCCCTAAACCCTCAACTAAAGCTCTTATCCTTGACCAGCCTAACTGTGAAAGACTTAGAGAAATGAGCGATAAGCCAGTCCTCTTCCCACAAAGCACCAAAGCAGGTATCATCTAGAGAAATCTTCCATGGGTCTAGGTGAAAAACTGACCCTTTATCTGGCTTTCTGCTTATCTGTTTCATCACATCTGTTCTGAATCTTGAGCCATTGCTCTGGTCTGCATTAGTGTCTCTATATAATTTTTTCCCTGAAGTCTTGGCACTGGGGTACCATATATCAGAGTACCTGAGAGGAGGTATGTACTGAATTACTAGGATAAGCAGTTTAAAGCCAAGCAGTGGTGCCTTAGCTCATACTGGTTTAACAGAATGCCACAGACTGAGTGACGTAACCAGCTGACATTTATTTCTCACAGTTCTGGAGGCTGGAAGTCCAAGGCCAAGGTGCCAGCTGGTTTGGTTCTTGGTGAGAACCCTCTTCCTGGCTTGGTGTGCAGATGGCCACCAGCTTGCTGTGTCCTCCCCCTCTTGCCAAGAGGGAGGGAAAGCTCTCTGGTATCTCTCCTTCTAAGGGCACTAATCCCATCAGGAGGGCCCCACCTTCATGACCTCATCTAAACCTAATTATCTCTCAAAGGCACTATCTCCAAATACCATCAGGGGTAAGGTTTCAACATATGGCTTTGGATTACACAATTTAGTCCACAGTAAACAGTTTGGTTGACCTCAGCTTAGTGAAAATATTAAAGCAGAATCCTCTTGAAACATGGACATATTAGGTCAGGCGTGGCACACACTTTAGAATAACAATATCAAACCTTTGTATAACAGTGCAGTGTATCCTTGAGTGAAATCAGAGTTCTGCTAGTGAGGAAGAAGGCAAGAAATGGATTTGCCATAGGTAATGCATTGTGTCTGCCATGGCATATAAGTAGGAAAATATCAGAAGGCCAACATGGTTAGAGAATCAAGACAGGATATAAGCAAGAGCCAGAGGAAGGGGAGACCTGAAAGAAAACTGATGTTTTTTTTCTTTTTTTTTTTTTGGCCCCACTACATGGCTTAATTCCCCAACCAGGAGTCAAACTTGTGCCTTCTGCAGTGGAAGCACAGAGTCTTAACCACTGGGCCAGCAGGAAAGTTCCCAAAACTTAGATTTTAACCCAAGTTGCAGTGCGAAGTCAAGGAACGGTTGACCAGAGTTGTGGCTTGATCTGATTTTCACTCTGCACTCTACGTGAACCCAGCCAAATATTATATTGTGTACTACAATGATTCTACAATATTATTCTGGCTACTCTTCAAACAAGGGATTAGACAGGGCAGAAGTGGAGAGCAAAGAAGGTTCACAGGCTTAGGTTGGATGAGTGGTAATGATTGCTTCTGCCATGGGGGCAGGGATGGAGGTGAAATGGTAGATATACTGTGGATGTGAAGGATGAAGGGTAGAGATGCTTCAAGGATAAACCCAACTTTGGGGCAGATGCTAGGAGAGTGATGTAGAAACAATTTAGGGAGTAGGCGAGATTAGGAATTTCATTTTGGTCATGTTGAACGTGAGTCACCTTTGAGACACCCACTGACTACGGTAAGCACGTGTGGAGTTCAAAAATCTGGGATAGAGATACTGACACGTTTATTGGGTATGAGCTGAGCAGTAGAATTAATACATCCCACTCCTTATCAGTGCAGTATTCAATATAATATTTGTCTGGATTCCCATAGAGCATTAAGCAAAGAAATGCTGTGTTTCTTTATTTCCATATTAAGTATAAACTTGATAAGCTGAAACTTGATGGTTGCCTGGTCACTAGCTTTGCTTCAAGGATTGATCTCAGGTTGATTTCATGATTGTGTCAGACTTAAAAGTGGCAGCCTGGGTTTTTATCTTCCTTGGTACATTCCAGAGCTCAGAGTCTCAAGCAGAGAACAAATGGACTTTGGACATCTCACTTATACCTTCCACAATGCTCAGATTATTATGAGTGAAAGGCCAAATCCTAGATATAAATTACTACAAAATAGGGCTTTTTCCTGGAGAACCCCTGGTCTCAAATTCATCATTATCAGTGCCAACAACTGGCATTTCTTGAGTACATTCTCTATTCCAGGCACTGTGTGTGGTGCTGAAAATAATCAAGATGACAAAGACATGATGCCTCTCATCAGAGCACAGTGTATATGGTGGGACAAGCAGTGTCCTAAGTAGACTGAATGACACTCAAGGCTGGTGTCCAGCTCTCATAGTTCCTGGGATGAAACCACCATTGAGGAGGATCGGGTATTCAGGAAGGAGGGACCCTCATCCCAAGGATATCCAGAAGCTTGGAAAAGACTAACATAAGCAGAGAAGCCAGAGGACAGCATCCCAGCCAGGGGAGGGATGCAGACACAGGAACTGGGGTGCCTGAGGTATGTTTGAGGACCGGAAAATACGCTCTGAAAGGCTCTGACTGGGTTGGTATTCTCGGTTAGAAGGTCGGCTCTGGGCTGAACTAGTGTCGGAAGTGAGAACTCGTGGACCTCACACTCCGGCTATTCCTCATGGGTCCGCCGTGCCTGGTCTTCCTATCCCATCCTTGATCTGAAGACTGATGAGGAAGGCTGCTGAGCGGGTCGTGACTGACAGGAAGCACACAGAGGAGCCGGTGCTCCCCGGGGGAGTCCGTGCCGAGCCTTTGATCGTTCGTGTCGCCTGGCGTGGGAAAAAGGTCAGCCTCTGCCGTTTTGGGGGTGCAGCAGTGTCATTGCCCCTTGATGAACCTGTCGCCCTGAGACATCAGCTTGTAGCAACAGTGGCTGTGACAGACACCCCATTTTCTCCTCTCCACATGCCATTCAAACATTCTTCATTTTTTCTGTGTAGATCCTTGATAAATGGGTTCTCTTTTGGATCTCCACAGTCATTTACGTTATCTATTATTTGGCAAGAGAAATATTTTTTTTCCTAACAAGGAGACTCATTTTTTAAAAACCCTTTTGGTAGGTCCTTTCCCTGCCAGGAATCTTCCTTTGGGGATCAGGACTTGGGGGAAAAAAAAAAAATCTTGACCAAGTAGCCTAAACTGCTGGGAAGGATTGAAGATGGAGTAGGCTGGACACCATAATGAATTTGTTGGTGTCCAGTCTGATGAGAAAAAGAGATGCAAGAAGGCAAAGTGGTTATCTGAGGAGCTTTACAAATAGCTGAGGAAAGAAGAGAAGTGAAAGGCAAGGGAGAAAAGGAAAAATACCCAACTGAATGCAGATTCCAGAGTATAGCAAGGAAAGATAAGAAGGCCTTTTAAAATGAACAACACAAAGAAATAGAAGAAAACAATTGAATGGGAAAGACTGGAGATCTCTTCAAGAAAACTGGAGTTACCAAGGGAACATTTCATGTAAGGATGGGCACGATAAAGGACAGAAACAGTAAGGACCTAACAGAAGCAGCAGAGATTAAGATGAGGTGGTAAGAATGTACAGAAGAACTATTTAAAAAAAAAAAAAAAGTCCTAATGACCCAGATAACCATGACAGTGTGGTCACTCGTCTAGAGCTGGACATCCTGGAGTGTGAGGTCAGGTGGGCCTTAGGAAGGATTACTACAATCAAAGCTAGTGGAGGTGATGGAATTCCAGCTGAGCTATTTCAAATCCTAAAAGATGATGCTGTTAAAGTGCTATTCTCAGTGTGTCAGCAAATTTGGAAAACTCAGCAGTGGCCACAAGACTGGAAAAGTTCAGTTGTCATTCCAATCCCAAAGAAAGGCAGTGCCAAAGAGTGCTCTAGCTACCATAGTCCTTCATGCTGGGCTTCAGCAGTATGTGAACTAAGAACTTCTAGATGTACATCTGGGTTTAGAAAAGGCAGAGAAACCACAGATAAATTGCCAACATCTATTGGATCATAGAGAATTCCAGAAAAACATCTACTTCTGCTTCATTGAGATGCTAAAGGCTTTGTGTGAATCACAACAAACTGGAAAATTCTTAGAGATAGGAATACCAGACTACCTTATCTGTCTCCTGATAAACCTGTATGCAGGTGAAAAAGCAACACTTAGAACCGGACATGGAACAATGGACTGGTTCCAAGTTGGGAAAGGAGTACATCAAGGCTGTATTTTGTCACCCTGCTTGTTTAACTTATATGCAGAGTACATTATGAGAAATGCTGGGCTGGCTGGATGAATCACAAGCTGGAATCAAGATTGCTGGGAGAAATATCAACTACCTCAGATAGGCAGATGATACCATTCTAATGGCAGAAAGCATAAAGTAACTAAAGAGCTCTTGATGAGGGTGAAAGAGGAGAGTGACCAAGCTGGCCTGAAATTCAGAATTCAGAAAACTAAGATCATGGCACTCATCCCATCACTTCGTGGCAAATAGAAGGGGGAAAAGTAGAAGTGACAGATTTTCTTTTCTTGGGCTCCAGTATCACTGAATACAGTGACTGTAGTCATGAAATTAAAAGATGCTTACTCCTTGGAAGGAAAGCTATGACAAACCTAGACAGCATATGAAAAAGCAGAGAAACCACTTTGCTGACAAAGGTCCATATACTCAAAGCTAGGATTTTTCCAGTAGTCATGTACAAGTGTGAGAGTTGGACCACAAAGAAGGTGGAGCACCAAAGAATTGGTGCTTTAAAAGTGTGGTGCTAGAGAAGACTCTTGAGAATCCCTTGGACAGCAAGGAGATCAAACCAGTCAATGCTAAAGGAAACCAGTCAATGCTAAAGGATGATTAGGGATAGATTTGCCAGATCTGCTGCGGGTGGTGAGGGCGCTTACCCATGCTGTGACCTCTGACCTCTCTGCCTAGAGGAAATCCCAGGTGAATACTCAGGCTCATACCCTTGCTTTTTGACTGGCTTCCTACATTGTTCAGTTTTTTAAACTAAGTCACAGAAATAAATTGACCAAGGTACACAGCATAATTAGCTTTGTAAGAATGGAAGTAAGAATGCTTAGCTGGCACACTAGGTCCATTTTCTGAGACAAAGGATGCTCCTTACCAAGGAACTCATCATTCTTTCCGCCACTGAGAGCTGCCCCTTTATGGACCCGTGTGTCCCTGAGAGACAGCACAAACCGACGCTTCGGCAGGAGAGAACACGATGTGATTATTGAGCCCCAGTGAAACATCCAAGCCTGGGGTATTATGATGGTTCCTATTCTCATTTAATCCTGATAGAAATAATGAACTGGCATTGTCAGTAGGCAGCAGTCATCATCTTTTCATAAACCTCACGGACTGGGACATATTGCCACATCTAGGCCACCTGGGTATATAGTTTTAACCTTGGCTTTAGACATTTAGAAATAAAATCAGATCTGTTGCTTCATCTTGCTCAGATGATCCCAGGGAACTGATTCATACTAGCCAGACTCCAAAGAGTTTAAAACAAAACAAAACAAAACAAAAAAACCACAACTGGAATGTCCATTTGTTAAATCATAATGAGATGCACGCCCTGCAAAGTAATGAGATATGCATGTCATCAGACTAGCAAGTTCCAGGAGAAAGCAGACTCCAACAGGGAGTTTCCTTAGTGACCAGGGATCAGAGCTGAGGAGTTGGGTGGACTTGGACGGCCTTGGGTATTTTCATAAAGCCCTTTGTGGGCTCCCGGTCACCTCTGTCTCCCAAAGGTGATTTCTGGCAAGGGGGGACCACTGTTGCTGCATCTCTGGTCAGAGTGGCCGCGTGCAGACGGTTCTTACACCTGCTGCCTCCTTCCACCTTAAAGACCAGCCACCACCCTGCACTCTTCTTTTGTTGTTCTAGCCTCACTGTTTTTATTTCAACAGGCATTGATGTTGGTTATAATGTCCAGGCTCACTGATTTTACTCCTGCATTTCAGTGTGGCTGCTTTTTGAGGAGTCTCAGAAAGATGCCCAATCCTCGCCACCGCCCTCCCCCCAGTCTATGCTGAGTGGACCTTGTAGGTGCCTAAGTGCCATTTGTTTACAAGTCCTGCTTGACCATATTTCAGCTTCATTCGTGGGCTCATGATCCTCTCTCTGCTGCTTTGGGAGAAGGACTATTAGTGGTCTGTTGACAGTTGGTTCACCTCTAAGCCTTAGGAAAGAACCAAGCATAAAATACTCTCTGGTTTCAAGAAGTGGGTGCAGGGATATGCACAGGGTGATGGAGGAAATTTACAAACAGTACCAATGAGGTCAAGAAAAGCTCCATTTTCCACAGTGGTGGGAGCAATTTCCTGCCAGTGACTTTGGGGAAGGTGAAGTTTACCCCATCTGTGCCTTTGTCTCTGCAAAGGCCCAGGTAGAAGCGGGGGGCGGCGGTGGGGGGGGGTGCGCTTCCCCATTGGTTCAGCAGTGAAGAATCTGCCTGCAACACAGGAGATGCTGGTTCGATCCCTGGATCGGGAAGATCCCCTGGAGAAGGAAATGGCAGCCTACCCCAGTATCTTGCCTGGGAAATCCCGTGGACAGAGGAGCCTGACTGGCTACAATCTGTGGGGTCACAAAGAGTTGGACACAACTTAGTGACTAAACAACAACAAGGTAGAAAGGACGCCCAGCGGGAGAAGCAGGAAGGGAATGTCTCCTTTGCCACTGAACAGTGTGGCTTCAGGACAAATGGAAAAGCATTTCACTCCCTCTGCTCGCTCGCTTCATGTCAGCATCATCTCCTGGAGACTGTCATTTAAGTAGCATCTAAATGCTTCAGGATATTTAGCCTGGAGGATGGAAGGCAGGGGATTGACATTTGCTCACTTAACTAACATTTATTGAAACTAATACTTGTTAGGCAATATGGCATGGCTGCTGAAATGGATTCATTACCGCCCTGGCCACACAGGCGCTTCCTGTCTGCCAGAGGCAACAGGCAGTCAACAGATAACTTACAATCTGGTCTTGCTGCCTGTCCCTAAGATGGGCTGCAGGAGTTGCTAATGGGGGGCGGGCACTCCCAGGAAGAGATGTGGACCCTGCCCAAGCCTTGAGGAAGGCTCCCTGAGAGTGGCGTACAGTGACCTGGACTTGGAAGGATTGTCTTCAAGTATCCACCAGGTTGTCAGGCAGGGGAAATGGTTAATTCTCTAAGACCCAATTATCTAAGGATATGATGTGCTTACTGTGTTGGATAAAAGATGTCTCATTCAATTTGAGACGTAATTTTTAAAATATAACTTGGAAGAGTTGATCCAGCTTTGAAACTTATGTGTCACCATTACTTAGCAATGGGGAAAGTAAAATCTCTGAATATGAGGATGTTTCATTTGTCTAGCACCACACCAAGTGAACGAAAGAATGAAACTAGGCTTCTATTATGTTTTAAAAGGTTTACGCTCTGGAATGGAGCATGCCAGCACGGAGGCTGGAGGCAGATGGTACAGGTTTTCTTTTGGTTAGAAAACCAAAAGGCACACAGAGAGGAAAGTGGCCAGCTCGCCAGGAGCCGTAATAATATGAGTCGTGAGTTTAGACCTCTTAGTCTGAGCTGGGTTTGTGACCAGGAAGAGAAGAGATGGAGGTGGGAAGAGGAGAGGTACCAGTTCACACCAGCAAGTCTGGAAACGACCATGGAGGTGGTTCAGAAGGAGGGACCAGGAGCCCATGTCTCAGTGGCAGGTACAGGTGTGCCGGGGCTGCTCACAAGACCACACCGCAGCTTCCGATAGGCTTGCCGTGCTCTCACAGTGCACGTCCGAGGTTGAGCCTCTGAGGGTGGAAGCAGTTTCAAGTCATCCTCACAAGTGCCTTGTGGAAACTTCTCTTGAGGTTCAGGGGTTAAGACTCCACGCTTCCAGTTCAGAGGACACGGGTTCCATCCCTGGTTTGAGAACTGAGAGCCTGCGTGCCACATGGCAAGCCAAAAAGTAAAAAGTTTTTTAAAAGTGCCTTGTGAGAGAGCTGTTGGAGGTCAGGGGACAAGCAAAAAGTGCAATCAAAAGCCAAGGCCAACAGGATGGATGTACAAGACATTTCCCAAGTGTGGCTGTTAGTCTGCCCAGATTTGTAACTGCTTACCAAGCAGAACTTGAGAGAAAAGGAAGGCGAGGGGAGGTAGGAGGGAGACGGGGAGCAAAGCCCCACAGGATGCACAAGTGGAGTTGGTAGTCTGCCCGGGGCTCAGAGTCATCAGTTAGCGCTCCTGTTAATCACCTCCTAGACTGGATGTCTGCACTAATTGGTGCCGATCCATCACCCATGAGAACTAATTCTAGCTGCTGAAAGTTTCGCTGTGTTTCTTCTAACACAACATTCCTGGCCGTTGGAAGCTCCCCTCGCTTATCCTCCTGTGACCGCCCCCTTCCCCACCTCTAATCCACCGTCAGCAGAGGCTGAGTTGAAAGTGGGTTTGTCTGAACCTCCCTCAGATGTGTCTCCCCTGTGTGCTCACCGCCTAGACTTCCTGGGGAAGCTGTCCTTTAGGCTGATGCAAGAATCGAAAAGTTACACATGTGGAAGTAGGTCCCTGGATCATAGCCCAGCTTTGGACGATGTCTTGTCCAGCCCAACCGTTTACTGTGGACAAGTTTTATTTTATTATTATTAATTTATTTATTTATTTATTTTTGGTAACTATTTTACTCCAAATGGAGTATGCTGCCAATTTTTCATGCTTGGGGAAGAGTTTGTTCTTCTTCCCCTCCTACCGAACTCCTGGACTTCAGCTCTGGTTATATATAAACTTTCTAAGGGATGTGTGTCCCATCTCCCCTCTAGTGTCCCTTCTTTTTCCTCCTCTAGAACTTTCCCAGATCAGCTTCCACCTTCTCAGCTTTCAAAGTATTAACCAAATCTCAGGGGTAACGGGACATTTGGCCATTGCATTTCACCAACGGTGCCTTGCTGAAGTCAGCCTGCACATGGTTCTAATATGTGAACCTTCCCTTGTCCCTTTCAGGTTTGCAAGGAGGAAGCTCTGGCACGCACTTAAGCAAATCTCTAGTTGCTAAAGTAATTGCATTACATCTCTGTAAACATTCAGGTCTTACTGGTCATTCTGGTCTACAAATCCGAATAATGTGCTGAAATCTATTTTGCTAAGTGAGCCTTGCAACTAAGCACCAGAGATTTGACAGCTTAAAAAGCTTTGCTTTATTTTATTATTTTTTAAAATATGTCTTATTAACCAGAGTAAGAGGAATAGAACTCAGATTGCTTAGTATGTGTTCCAGACATTGATCCAGTAAACACTTGTTAAGTCTCACAGACAGCCAAAACGAAGGGCCAACTGGTGGCTGCCCGGAGGTTGTCACATATCCAGCAGACTGCTATCCAGAGGAGGAAAGCCCAGGTTTGACTGAGTTTTCAAGTGTTTTCCAGAGACCCCCTCTGCCTGGGTTGGCCCTACGCAGTTTCTCTGGTTTGTAATATACATAGAAGTTTGTTGTTTCGCCCAATTGCACTGTTGTTGTTAAGTCGCTAAGTGATGTCAAACTCTTTGTGACCCCATGGACTGCAGCATGCCAGGCTTCCCTGTCCTTCACCATCTGCTGGAATTTGCTCAACTCATGTCCATTGAGTCAGTGATGCCATCTAAGCACCTTGTCTGTTTTTCCCTTCCCCTCCTGCCTTCAGTCTTTACCACCATCAGGGTCTTTTCTAAAGAGCTGACTGTTCGAATCAGGTGGCCAAAGTATTGGAGCTTCAGCATCAGTCCTTCCAGTGAATATTGAAGATTGATTTCTTATAGTATTGACTGGTTTGATCTCCTTGCTGTCCAAGGAGCTCTCAAGAGTCTGCTCGAGCACCACAGTTTGAAAGCATCAATGCATAAAAATACTTTCTTCACTAATATGCCTTTGAGTAAGTGTTCTCAGGGAAGCTTGAGCAATTTCCTAGAATTGAGGACTCCTTGGTAAAATGCTTGGAAATACCCATCCTCAAAGATCAGGGTTGAAAAGCGGGTCTCCAGAACATCCTGTCCGCGCATCCATCACATAACATCATGACTAGAGGTGGCTTCTCTCTCCTTCCCTTCCAGAGCAATGTAGAAGCTGAGGTCAGGATGTACAGTCAGTCATGAATGATTCTGAGACTTGGTACAAAATTTTTAATTATGTTGCTCTGTTTCCATGTTTAGAGGGTAGGACACTGGACTGAGTCCCTTTGGACTCGTCTGTTCCTCTCTCCCACTCCCTTGGGTCTTCCTGATGGTGAGTGGGGTCTCACTGCACAATGTTTCAGCAGAGGGAAGCTGAAAAGTTAGATGGAGCTGGTGGGATAGAAAAGAGACAAACAAGGGGAGATAAGAGTTGGGGAGCTGGCATTTAATGATTGCGATGTGACGGGCACTTTCCTATGTTATATCTTTTACCTGTATCCATCCATTCATCTATCTGTGTGTTATATGTAATATAGATTATTATATAATGTATGTGATATATGTTATAATATCTCTTAAAATGTGGGTCCTATTTTCATCATTTTACAAAAGAACTTGAGACTGGGAGACAGTACATAATTTCCCCAAAGTCACTCTACCAGGCCTTGTTGGATCAGAATTTGAATCTGTGTCTTTTATCTCTCTGAATCCCAGGCTGAGGAAGCCGCACCACGAAATGCCTCTGAAAGCAAAGTCAGCCTTCAGGGGACAGGACTTGCAAAGTCACCCACCTCTTCATCTTCACGCTCTTCCTCCAGTTAGACTAAAGGGCACGTTCCGGGTTGCTGTTTCCAGATGATGACTCAGTTGTCAGTGTGGACTGCTGCACTCCGAGGCTTTTTCTGTAGAATGTTTGCAGTGTGTTTGGGCACTTGTGCTGTGTGTGTGTGTGAGTCGCTCAGTCGTGTCCAACTCTGCAGCGCCATGGCCTGTAGCCCGCCAGGCTCCTCTGTCCATGGGACTCTCCAGGCAAGAATACCGGAGTGGGTTGCCATGCCCTCCTCCAGGGGATCTTCCCAACCCAGGGATCGACCCAGGTCTCCCTCATTGCAGGTGGATTCTTTACCAGCTGAGCTACTAGGGAAGCCCAGGAGGCACATTTCAGGTGCTCAGAAGATTTGCTTGTATGTGTTACTTGCTTTCCCAGCTACACTGGGTAAGAGAGCCAGGCCGGAACTTCTGCCCAGCCCTGAGCTCCAGGGTCTGGACGGCAGCTTTTCTATCCTCTGTGCCCCCTGCAGCAGTGCAGGGGAGCCAAGCACTGAACCAGGGCTACCGGATGTAACCTTATTGGGCTTTGTTTGATTCAGCAAAGACTCAGGTTCACTTTTCTTCATCCCTCTCTCCCACTGATGGGCCTGTCTTTCTAGAAGGCAGGCTGGAGTAGGACATTAGGTGTTGATCTCCTAACTGTAAGAACACGGCTGCCCAGAGCTGCTTCCCCGAGGAGGGCTGTGTCTATTGAAAAGAGAGGTTGGACTTGCCAGGTGCTGTGGTGACACGTTGGGGCTGTCCCTGGTCCCTTCCCCTCCGTGTTCTCCACCATGATTGACGCAGCCCCCGTGGTCCACACTGGAGACCTGGGAGGCATCCTGGCCTTCCCTTTATCCATAGCTAATCACCCCATCTTCCTGTTTTTCCCTCCGGACTCCTTTTGGAATCCATTCCCCCAACTGCTACCACTGCCTGTGCCTCCACTCCTTCCCTTGTCTGCTCACAGCGGCTAACTTGTCTTCCTGCCTCAAGCCCATCCTCCGCACAGCTGCAAAGTCAGCTGCTCACATGGCTCCTCTGCTCTCTGTGCTGAGTCACTAAGTCCTGTCTGATTCTTTTTCGACCCCATGAACTGTAGACTGTCAGGCTCCTCTGTCCTTGGAATTTTCCAGGCATGAGTACTGGAGTGGGTTGCCGTTTCCTTCTCCAGGGGATCTTCCTGACCCAGGGATCAAATCCATGTCTCCCACTTGGCAGGTGGATTCTTTACCACTGAGCCACCTTTATCCATTTATCCATCAGTGGACACAGATTGTTTTCACATCTTGGCTACAGTGAACACAGGAGCACATAAAACTCTTCATGGCACTGATGCTGTCTCCTTTGGGATGCCGTCTCCAGGATTCCTGGATCATGTGGTGGTTCCGTTTTTAATATTTGGAAAACATCCATATCATTTTCCATAGTGGCTGCACCGTTTTGCATTCTCACCAACAGTGCACAAGGGTTCCATTTTCTCCACATCCTAACACTAGTTAACTTTTATTTTTGTTGTTGTTGTTGTTGGTAATAACCATCCTAACAGGTGTAAATGTAATAACTCGTTGCCTGTCACTACTTCTGATACCAGCTCCTTCCTGTCTTCTCTGTGTCTGTCTCTGAAACCAAAAGTCAGTAAGGAAAAGCAGAACCTTAAATCAGGTCTAAGAAATATGCAAGAAGTTAGAAGGCTGCAGTGAATTATGACAGTAAAGTTACATAAAAAGGGAAAGAGGTAACAACTGATTGTTATCTGGAAGTCTTTTCAGCAGGCGTCCATTTTTGTAGGGACACTGATATTGTCCAAGGGCAAAGGAGGAGGTGGAACATTCCTTAATGTAGCACAATTATTGCAGTCGAGTCTCGGGACCACTCAGTGGAAGCTCTAACACTATCACACCATTTCATTTTCCAAGAATAACTGTGCCTTGCTGGACCAGCCATGGTTGGCCATGGGTAATTTTCACTTTCATTTATGTTAACAGCCCTCTTCATGGAAAACTTCCTCCATGAGACTTGTCCACAAAACGGCAGTGGCATTTTAGGTAACCCAATGCATTCTCTCTACAAACAGAGGCAGGTTGCTCCCAGCACCTGGCCTTGCTCACTGGGTTCTTCTGGAAGGTCCGTCATTGGCACCGAGCTTTGCTGTTTTCCCACCTTCCGGGAGGGTGGTGTGCGGGAGGGAGGAGTCGGGGTGCGTGAGGACTCCAACGGTGCCCTGGGCTCTGCTGCAGTGGGTGCTCCTGTGTGCTTCCTTCATCCTTGTCTCTCTTTCAGAGCCCAGCCAGAGGGCTCAGCAGCCAGCGGTGAAACCCCCTCTTCAAGAGCATGTTTGTTCCTCCAAACATTGACCCAGGACCTGCCACAGGTAGACCCTGAGCTGGGCACTGGAAGTCCAAGAAGAAAGCAAACCATGAGCCATGGTCCTGCCTTGAGGAGGTGTGGAGGTCAGGGCAGTGTGCCATACAGGGTCACCACAGGGCTCTGTGCGCTGCCACGGGACACAGCAGGGCACCCACACTGCCCGGCAGCAGAGGACTGGGTCTTCCTAGTGACACCCTAGCTGGGATGTGCCAGTTGGAAAGGGCCAGGGGAGGGCAGCCCAGGTAGAGTGCAGACCTTCACTTTGGTCCAGAAATAAAAAGTGATCTGTGGACTGCAAACCAACCCTAAGCATCTTAACAGCTAGGCCCAGTGTCTGGGAAATGGGGAAGTCAGGTCCAGTGGCAGGGCTCTATTTGCAGTTGAAGGGGCCAGTGGGCAAAGGAAAGGGCCTGCAGAGAGAATTCAAAGTCAAGACTGAAACCTAAGGTTCAGTTCTCAAGCCTCCTTCCCTTTAGTGGACAAGCAAGACAGGTAAAAACACAGACCCAGAATCAGACAGACAGGGCCCGTGTCCCGACTTCACTGCAATTTAGCTTCTCTGCCTTTAAAATGAGAATTATACAAGGGACTGTATACAGGGCTCTGGTGTGAAGGGACCGCAAGGAATAGCACCGTGACCTTGAGACTGATGGCAGCTGAGCCGTAATTGCCCCCAGACCCTCAGTGATCAGGGAGGGAGGAAGCAGTTAGCCCGCCCAAGGGAGAGTCTGGGAGAGCCCCCTCCCTGGGAGCAGCACGGCCCTTGGCTCAGTGCTGTAACCAGTCTGAGTCTCAGGTGGAAGGGGCCAAGGCATCGCCCTGCCCTGCCCTCCTTCCTCCTCCCCCATCTCCCCTGGGGTCCCTGCTGGCTGACCCCCCAGCAGATGTCAGAGAATTCAGCCCTCAGCAACCCTCCATACAGGCCAGCTTCCCGGGGACAGAGCAGAGTGGAGGGTGGCTCTGCAGATCCAGGCAGGCTGTCAGAGATGCAGCCCTCCTGGGGGAGTGAGGTTTAAGTGAGAGAATAGAGCAAAGCGCGTCGTGGGACTTTTGACCCCGAATAAGTGTTCGGCTGAGGCCACACTAGAACCCAGTGTACGTCTGTGTAAGTGTGCCAGAGGAGATGAGACGACAGACAGAGTAGCAGAGGGAAGACTGGAGGGGTAAGCATGCTCCCTGAATGGCCCTCCGAGGCTGGAATGGACATGAGCGAGGAGCTGGTGGAGCCGGGTTGCTGGGACTGGGGGGACCATCTGTCGTGGGCAAGTTCAGATGTTATTCTGAACCACGGGCTTCTCGGCCTAGAACAACTGGGAATGGCTTTGTCGTCTTTGAGAACCTATCAATTTGTAGATTATTTAGCTGGTTTGATATGTAAAATGTGAACGCAGATATGAAAACAAAACCTGCAAATGGGCAGGCCCAGGACTGTGGAAGTCAGCTTCCTGTATATGGAGATAGAAACATCTGAGTTGTCATTTCTGCTAATTGAACCTGCCACACAAACCACTCATGAAATAGCCTTACCTGGGAGCCCTGTGAAATTTCTAGGTCTAGGGAAGATTTTACAACCTCTCCTTGCCCTTCCGTTCTGTTTCAATCCCTGTTTTAAAACCTTCTTTCCTAATTTTAACTTAGTCCTCCAGCTCCGTCCGTTTCCTTTCTCTCCATTCTCAGTGAAAGTGAAAGTCACTCAGTTGTGTCTGACTCTTTGCGACCCCATGGACTATTTTATTTTAGTCCATGGAATTCTCTAGGCCAGAATACTGGAGTGGGTAACCTTTCCCTTCTCCAGGGGATCTTGCCAACCCAGGAATTGAACCCAGGTCTTCCACATTGCAAGCAGATTCTTTACCAGCTGAGCCACCAGAGAAGCCCAAGAATACTGGAGTAGGTAGCCTATCCCTTCTGCAGGGGATCTTCCTGACCCAGGAATCGAACTGGGGTCTCCTGCATTGCAGGTGGATTCTTTACCAACTGAGCTATCAGAGAAGCTCTCCATCCTCAGTACCGAAACTCAAACAGTATTTTGTGTTTCCCCTCCCCAAAAGAGCTAAAACCAGAAGAAATCAGATTACTTTAAGAACATTGCCACATGAAGAATAAATCTTTCTTGAAATTTTCTTAAAGACTTTTTTCCCTTGAAAGCTGAACTGTAAAATAAAACACACTCTATTGTTAACAAACAGAAACCTCATGTATCTACAATTTCTCTGTTTTCCAAGATGAACTAACATTTCGCTCTGTCTGCTTTTCCTAATATGCACATTTCGTTTACCCTAAATCCTCGTTATGGGAAGCATTTCTGCGACTGTCTCTCAGCCCCAGGCTTTCCTGGGAAGTGAAATATGGGCTTCGTGGTTTCAGAAGCACTGGCTCTCACTCATTTCGCCAAAAGCAGCAAATCTTTAAAAATGAAATTTTCCAGGCTCCTAGCCCCTAAACCAACCCTGTAGGGAGAGATGGTTTTGCATCTTATCGGCCCACAGGATGTCTCACAGCATTTAAAAGTGTCGTCAGCCCTTCCCCTATACAGCAGAGGCAGCGAGCCTGTGCAGAGTGCAGGAGCGGCTGAAAAAATGTACTGAAAGTTGTGTTTTGGACCTTTATTAAATTTCTTATGTGCCGACAGCCTCAATCCCTCAAAGGCCTGGAGCCTCTTGATGCCTGTTCCCTTGTTCTCATTAAACTGGTCTCTGGGCTGTAGCTGTGCTTTGAACAACCCTGGACTGCGTGGGAAGATTCTGGGCTCGTCTGGGGGCAGGACTCTCTCACGGTGGCTGCTGCCACCCTGGGGGTTGTCTCAGGCCCAGAACCAAGTTCTGTGCCATCCAGCTTTTTGCCCGGTCTTCTGGAATCCAGCCTTGCCCTCTGCTCTGTCCATCACAGTCACAGCCTAAATCTCACCCCTTTCCGATGTCCAGTCCCAACCAGGGCCTGTCTGTCCCATCCCTCCCTCCCACCCCCAGGCCTCAAGTATGGACCAGATCTTTCCCTTGGCCTCCCAGCCAATCAGGGGCTTCACAGGTAGCTCTAGCAGTAAAGAACCCACCTGCCAATGCAGCAGATGCGGAGACAAGGGTTCAACCCCTGGGTCAGGAAGATCTCCTGGAGGAGGCCAATGGCAACCGACTCCAGTATTCTTGCCTGGAGAATCCCATAGACAGGGGAGCCTGGCGGGCTATATTCCATGGGGTTGCAAAGAGTCTAACGACCGCAAAGAGTCTAACGTGACTGAAGCAACTTAGAATGCACGCACGCACAGCCAGCCAAACAAATTGGGAGAAAGCAGCACAGCCACAGCATCATAAAGCCAACAAGAATGTTAGGAATTTTCCAGTCTGGCCTCTTTGTGTTTAGATGAGGACATCTTGGTCCAGAAAAATGTATCACTGGCCTATTAGTGGTGAAGGTCACGTCAGAGCTGGTAGCAGACCTGGGCGGGAGAACCCACAGTTTCATGGCACGAGTTGCATTAGGGATATTTAATAAAAATTCCCTATTGTGACTGTCAGTACCTCCAGAACTAGAAGTTTTCTCTACCAACATCCTAATTTTTTTTTTGACTGCCTGCCCCTCACAACTTGTAGGATCTCAGTTCCCCAATCAGGAATGGAACCCAGGCCTGCTGTAGTGAAAGCTCCCAAGTCCTAACCACTGGACCTAGATTATCTTTGAAAATTAAATTTTAAAGGTTCATTGGGGAAAAGGTCATGGTATTATAACTTATGTCAGCTTCTGCTTATTACAGGTTAATGGGAGAAACTGTAACCTTTCAGATACCTAAGTTGGATGTGGTAGGGTGAAACTGTGCATTTGGGGGCCAATTATGGCAACTTGGTTAGTCAGGTTCGTAAAATTTCCCTATTTTGCTGTGATTAAATAAAGTGAACCTGGAAGGGTTCTAAAATGTATTTGTTGTCGTTTTAGTCCCTAAGTCACGTCTGGCTCTTTTGCAGTCCCGTGGACCGTAGCCCCCAGGCTCTTCTGTCCATGAGATTTCCAGGCAAGAATACTGGAGTGGGTTGGCATACCCTCCTCTAAGGGACATTTCTAACCCAGGAATTGAACCTGCATCTCCTTCACTGAAGGCAGATTCTTTACTGCTGAGTCACCAGGGAAGCTCTATAGAGTACACTGAACATACCTTCTGTTTGTTTCCTTAACCTGTCTTCTACTGGGGGTGATATCACGGGGAGTAAGATCAGAAACGTTTAAGATGAGCTCAGTGTACATGTTCACCCTCTGCCACCACCTGGGTTAACCCTTTTTGCTGCCTGTGAAATCAGTTTTACTTCTGTGCCACGTGAACCCACAGAAGGTCCGGATTCTTGGCTGAGATTGTGTCTGCAGCACACGCAGTGCAGGTTTCTCCACTCAGCGAAGACAGCTCTTCTTCCAGGCTGGACGTCGAGCCACCACGTGGAGCTTGCCGGTTCAGATCCTCACGCCTTCTTGTCTTCCAGGCTCTGCGGCTACCCTCCTTTCTACGACGAAAATGACTCCAAGCTCTTTGAGCAGATCCTCAAGGCGGAATATGAGTTCGACTCCCCCTACTGGGATGACATCTCCGACTCCGGTAGGTCTCATGGCTCGCGGACCCCTACACCCAGACCACCTGCGTCTCTGAAAGGCCCTGGAGGCTCAGAATGGTCCTGAACTAACACTTTGAATTGACTTGTGAGTGGGGAGAGGCTTGGGCCATGTGCCCCAGCCATTGCTGGGGAGGGGACTCACTCCTGCCCTGCTTGGCCATACGCTGCTCTGGGTGCTCTGTAGTGAGATGGCGTTTGTCGTTTACTTGCTCAGTCGTGTTCAACTCTTTGTGACCCTATGGACTGCAGCATGCCGGGCTTCCCCGTCCTTCACCACCTTCCGGAGTTTACTCAGACTCCTAAACTCCAGGAGACAATGTTAGCTCGTGTTTATTGAGTGTTTACTGTGTGCAAAGAACCATAAGCTCCAGATGTATGCTAGCTCACCCAGTCCTCAGGACAGGACAACCTGTCAGGTGGGGAGTCCTGTTAGCCCCATTTGACAGATAAGGAAACTGAGACCCCAGAAGGTGAAATAACCTGACTGAAGCCACACAGGTAGTAAGTGACAGAGCTGGGGCTTGAACCCATACCTTCAAGCCAGAGCCTGCATCTCAGCTACTATGCCACAGGAAACATTCCCAGGGAAGTTCACCATTTCCTGCTCAGGGAGAAAGATCAAACCCAAGGCCCACAAGAGCAGATCAAATGTCTCTAACTGCACCTTCCTTCCCAGCAGATGAGGATGGTGACATTACGCCCCCCACTCTGGCAGGTGGCATAAGGATCAAATGAAACAACGAACCACCTATCCAAATATCACACTGTATTATTGGCATTGTTTCCTCCTAACTAGAAATGCCCTGCTTTCTTCCTCAGTCTTCTAAAACCTGGGATGGGACTGTGGTTCTCCAAGGCTCTTCAGGAAAGAGCCGCATGGGGACCAGTCTACTTCTGAGCTGGGAAGGGCACAGCTGTCCCCCAGAAGTCCAGTCCTGCGGGCAGTGAGCTGCTGGGCCCGAGAGGTGACAGATTTCCTCCCGGCACATGTCATCCCCCAGTTCTGGGACCCGGCCCCTCCCCCACCCCCATGCGCTCAGCGTCCTGCCCTGGCCACACCCACTCCTGGGCCTCCAAGCAGTTCCTCCTCGCCACCAGAGCACACCTCTTCCTCATGATTTCCTGCTCGCTGTTTGTCATCATCCACGGGGGCTGCAGGGGGCGCTTCTGATGGGCTATGTGTCCGCAGCCGCAGGGCTGGCCCAAGCCCTGGGGAGCCTAGTGGGTGCTTGGGCGATTTTGTTGAATCAGTGATGTCTTAACATGAAGAAGGCATCAACGAAACAGCTCCCTGAGGCAGTGGTGAGCTGAGTGAGAGGCGCCTGGTGACAGGGATTGTTCATCTCTTCCCTGGACCACGGGTGCCACTAGCTGCCTGCGGGAAGGGACCCAGAGCCAGGAAGGCAGGTCCCAGGCCAGGCTCAGCTGCCTCCTCGTTCACTGCGTCACCACTCAGAACCTCAGATCTCAGCTTCTCTTTTCCCCAAACACTGGTGCCGCCTGCCTTTTGTCCCAGGTCCCTCGTGGCTGTGGAAGGCTGGTCTCATATTCGTCATGGTACCCTTGATACTCCCAAAGACCCACTGGCATCTTACTGTCACATCTCAGGCACACACTGATTCCTCTCCTTGCGCCTTCTTTTTGAACAGCCAAAGACTTCATTCGGAACCTGATGGAGAAAGATCCGAATAAAAGATATACATGCGAGCAGGCAGCTCGGCACCCATGGTAAGAACATCACCCACTCGAGGGGCCAGTCGGCTGGGTCTCCACTGTGAAAACCACGGGTGAGGTTTGGCGTCCCATCAGGCCAGCCGCTTTCTTCCTTTCCCTACCCAACCTTGGAGGACACGGTCTCTGAAGGCACTAATGACAGATGCACAAGAAATAGCTGTAGCTTTTTCACTTTATATGAAATATTTTAGTCTCGTTTTTATTGAAGGTAATCCTCCAAGGAGGCTTTAAGAGTGGAGTTTTATTCCTTGAGCTTATTACTCAGCCAGTAAGTGGATTGAGGTTGTATGATCCTTTTCTTTTAAGATGCTTTTCAAGTTAGTGTTTCGTTGCTTCCAGCGGGATGAATTGATAGTTTACGACATCCTGGACTACATTTCCTGTGGTGCCCTGAAAGTGAAGATGCTCACTCATGTCCAACTCTTTGCGACCCCATGGACTGTAGCCTACCAGACTTCTCTGTCCATGGGATTCTCCAGGCAAGAGTACTGGAGTGGGTTGCCATTTCCTTCTCCAGGGGATCTTCCCGACCCAGGGATCGAACCCAGGTCTCCCACATTGGAGGCAGATGCTTTAACCTCTGAGCCACCAGGGAAGCCTGAAGCCACCTTGTTTCTGTGCCACTTATTAGGGTTGAACCCGGTGACTTTGGGTTTATACTTCTCTGAGCCTTAATTTTCTCATCTTTCAAATGAGGATGACAGTACCTAGTTTGGGGGGTCAATATAAGCAGTGTCTGAAATCACGTGCACACACAGAGGGTTTAGCACATCTGGCAGGTAGCAAATGCGTCATTAAGCTCTTCTTATTAAAGCATCATGAGCCTCCTTTTTTAGACAAACACCAGGAGTAGTACAATATGCAGACTGTTGATGTTGGCAGAGGGGCAAGGCAGGGCTGAGAATCAAGCAGGACTTCACAGAGATGCCTGCTTTGTACTATGAAAAGGCTGTCATTGGGCCATCTAGGGTGGGGCAGGGATTCCAGGCTGCATGAGCCTCCTGGGCCAGACCTGGGGGCTTACACTGTACACCCATCCGTGAAGCTGCAGTGTTTAGTGAGAGTGGACGGGGAGGACTGAGAGACGAGCCTGGAAAGGAGAGACCCAGCAGGTTCTGGGGTGAGCTCCAGCTGGGCCCGGTGGACCCCAGTCCTGGACTCGGGCTGTGCTATGTGAGCCAGCTCTTTAACCTTTGGGCCTCGCCTGTGGCTCTGAGATGGGAAATAACAGTGGTATGTATCCTAGAGGGATTTTCAAGGGAGCAAATGAGATAATCCATGTGAAGGAGAGTACCTAATAATCTCCAATCTATTGGAATTCTTTTGCTTTTGGGCAGTGGGGACCCCAGACAGATTTTAAGTTGAGTGATCAAATTTGCATTTTCAAAACCTCAACCTGGCAGCAGCATTGGGGACTAGGCATGGGAGGGGCCAGGAGGGGCAGAGCAGTCATGTGGAGAGGGCTGGCCCCAGGAGGGTGGAGGTGGTCTGCCCAGTGTCCTGGGAATGCAGGAAGGGGGTGAAGACAGGCCAGGAGTGGGGAAGCTACAGGTCCTGCTCTGACCTGTGGAAACAGTGAGGTTATTCCAGATTGTCCAGTTCAAGGGGCTGGGAGGATGCTGTGCTGGGGGACCAGGCGGGCTGGAGTGAAAGAGAATGAGGGGGCTGTGTCATCTTGATGCAGATCTGTTCTGCTGGGTGCTTTGCAGAATGAGTCTGGAGCTCAGGAAAGAGATCAAGTCTGAGATGACTTCAGGGTCATCAGCCTGGGTCACATTGAGATGTATTGGCATGTGAGCTGCACAAATAAATGCCTCCTTCAGAGGTCACAAAGAGTCGGACACGACTGAGCGACTGAACTGAACTCAGAGGTGGGGATTTTTCCCCCATGTTTTATAATTCTTACTGTGCTTTCAGAATTCCCAGAAAGTCAAGTGTCAGGAAATGGTAAAGACAGATGATTTGACTCAAGCATTCTAGAAACACCCCGCTTGCCTGCATTTACAATATACCTGTTTCTCATATGTAAAGCTGCCCAGGCAACTTGAAAACACGGATTCAGCTGAGAGCTTGCAGGATGTGAGACGTGGCTTTACCAGCATCCCTGTTCTGGAAACCATGGTCCCAGTCCACGGATGACACCCGGAGAGCATCATCTCTCATTCTGCACTTGCTCTTCCAACTGAGCCAAGGCCGGTTGGCTTGACTAGGGCAGGGCCTCCCCTTAGCCCAAAACAGACCCCTCCAGGCAGGACAGGGCTCCTTTCCAAGCTGTCCTTGCAGAGGGCAGTCAGCCCATCCCAGCATATGTTCCCCAGCCCCACACGGGAGGCCTTGCCTTCCTCTAAGTGATGGACAGTCAGGAGCCAACCAAGTGCTGGCTGATTGCCGGGGTCCAGCCCCGGTGGATCCAGGGTTATTCGAAGGGGAGATGGAATCGGCATCCTAGGAAAAAACATTTAATTACAGATATAGAGATTAGAAACAGATAGTGTATAGGAAATATTAGTGGAGAAAAAGAGGCTGAATAACTTGGTTTACGTGGGATACCAATAAAATTCCAAGACAAGGAATTTGCACCATCACTAGCACCACTTGAATATCGGAAGGTGCCCCTCCTTGGGCTCCTTCTCTCGTGGAACTTGAAAGACGGGGCAAGTAAGTAGACATGGCGGGCACCCACGCTCCAGATGGGAATTCAGCCAGAAAAACGGGGAAGAAAGAACAACACGGGGGAACCAGTCTTTCCAGAAACTGATCCGATTTCTTTATTTTTTAGGTTTGCTTATATACCTTTTGTTACATAGAGACAAATGGAAATTTTAAAGTCACGTGGGGGTCAGCAGTCCTGACCTTTATCAAAATCAGGTGCTTCACATAAATGTATAAAAAAAAGGTCTTAGGGGTTTTACATCATCTTCTGGCCATGAGGCCTGCTGACATTTTATGATAACCAAAAAACTTATTTTTCCAAGGGTGTTTTTTCTTAAACCAGGTGCCACCCTCTGAAGGTAGCAGATAAAGTTGCATTCCTGTAGGATGAGGGTGTAGTGGGTTACAACTAAGAAAGGAATTTATTTAACCTAAGGTTAACATGATTAATCTTAAAGGTTAATACTTATTTCTCCTATATGCTAGTTATATTCATTATAAGGGCAGGGAATATGGAGATTTAGCAGCAAACATCAGCCCAACAAATGAAAACCCTTCACCAATGTTCCCCTTAAGATCTATTTAGTCTTAAGATAAAGTTACATTTTTACATAGCAAGGACACAGTGATTTATAACAAAGTACAGTGATCTATAACAAAAGAGAAAATTCATTAACTCAAAAGGTCTAGTATTGCTAACATCAAAAACTACTATATTTCCTTTTGTATATTCCAAATACATTAATATATTCCCAGGTGCCTAAGGATATGGAGGCCTGGCGGCAATCATTGACTCAACAATGAGAAAGGCCCTATGCTAATTAAGACTCTCAAAATACTCCAAACTCTCTGTGCTGTTTATGGTTGAGAGGTAGTAAACAATCGCATGAGTAATGGCAGGAGTATGGATCATCCTGTCACACAAGCTAGTCTGCCAGCAGAGAGGTTTGACCTGAGACACCCTTGTCACGCCCAGGAATTTTTATTGACTTGGAGCTGTAAGTTAACTCCTTCTCTGAGAGAGGTAATGGGGGTCAGCCCTCTGTAAAGTCAGAGGTATAGGTGAGAGCATGAAACAGTAAAGTAGGCAGACCCTGGTTTTGGGGGTAGATGCTCAGGAACAGGGGGTTTCCTGAGGCTCGATTCCGCCTTTGCGTATGCCGAAGCCTCCTTCCTCATGACCTTTGCCACGGGCGGAGTTCTTCATGCTGGCTCCCGGCAGCTGATGGCTAAAGAGCAGGCAATGGCAGGACGGGAATCCAGTCCCAGCGACAGGGAAGCACCTTGATGAGGTTTGCTTACTTCAGCTGGATTGTTCTGAGCCTCTGCCTCCAGTTTCAGTGACAAGCAAACCACAGTGATGATCCTGGGGGTCAGCAGGTGACCTCAGGTGACCCCAGGTGACACTCGGCCAGTCCCCAGGGCAACAGCAGTTTGCCCTCCTGGGGGGACGTTGTTGTGTTGGCCCAGCCAGAGGTATCTGAAGTGTTCCTGGAGACCCCTCCCTTCCCCGGGGCTTCAAGCAGCTGAGCTGCGGTAACTGCAGGAACTGGGAAGGATCCCAGGAGTCTGGGAGACACACTAGGCATCACCAAGCCTGCCTTGAGCAAGTGGTTAGAAAAACTCACAATCAGAGCTATGTAGGTACTAATAGAACAGACTGTTATTTTTTAGTTGCTTGGTCGTATCTGACTCCTTTGCAACCCCGTGGACTATAGCCTGCCAGGCTCCTCTGTCCATGGGATTTCTCAGGCAAGAATACTGGAAAGTGAAAGTGAAGTCGCTCAGTCATGTCCAACTCTTTGCGACCCCATGGAGAGTGTAGCCTACCAGGCTCCTCTGTCCATGGGATTTTCCAGGCAAGAGTGGGTTGCCATTTCCTTCTCCAGGAGATCTTTCCGACCCAGGGATTGAACCCGGGTCTCTCGCATTGTAGGCAGACGCTTTACCATCTGAGCCACCAGGGAAGTCCCAAGAATACTGGAGCGGGTTGCATTTCCCTCTCCAGGGGATCTTTCCAACCCAGGGATTGAACCCGGGTCTCTCACATTGTAGGCAGACGCTTTACCATCTGAGCCACCAGGGAAGTCCCAAGAATACTGGAGCGGGTTGCATTTCCTTCTCCAGGGGATCTTTCTGACCCAGGGATTGAACCTGTGTCTCCTGCACTGGCAGGTGGATTCTTTATCATTGAACCACCTGGGAAGCCCAGAATAGACTGTATACAAAATATCAAAGCACCAGAAGGTGAGGAGAGGAGTTTGATGATCTGTGTGTGGTGAGAAAGAGCCAGACAGATCTGACAGAGCATGATTGATGTAAACACCATCTCCACTGTTAGTCTAGAGGCAAGAACGGGGAAGCAAGAGAGAGTCGGAGACCTGGGTGAAATAGAGGTGCCTGTAGCTTCACATGTGTGTACAGAATCATCAGGAAATTCTTCTGTATCTGAGGTGTTGTTCAGTTCCTAGGACAATCGAGGTGACATCCCAGGTCCCTTCTAGTTCTAAGATGCTGTGCCTCTTGAACAATGCTGAAGCTGGGAGTGCTGAGCATCCCACGTTATCCTTGGGAACTTCCTTGCTGCTGGGAGTGATGCCTGTTTGAGGAAGGTGGTCATGAGCTGTCATGAGCCGAGATGGCTGGCTTCAGCTCCAAGCCGGGTGTTTAACAGGGGCCTCTGGGCCACTGTCTGTCCTGCTGGGTCCTTCGCCAGTGGCAGCACTCCTGGGCACTTTGGAAGTGAGCACAGGACTTTACCAGAACAACTGATGGTTTGCATTTTCTTTCCCTCTCACCTGGGCTCACCCACAGGGAAGGGCGTCTCCCTGACACCCCACCGGCCTATTTGGTTTGGGGCGGGGGACTCTGCCTTGCAGCAGTGCTTAGTCCGAGGAGTTCTATCTTTCCGGCCACATCTGCCCCCAGGTTTCTAAGAAAGAGTTGGCCACCGACAGGTGGAATTGGTGTTCTTTTCTGAGGATGTAGCTGTTACAAGAGGCGCAGGAGGAAGCGCATGAGCCCTCCAGAAGAGGCTTCATGGCATGTCTGCTTCCTTGGGTTTGTTCATTCAGGTATTTCTCTTCACTGATGTGTGTCTGGGGAAAGGGGGCTATTGACAGTTGTTGGGAATGGAAACCTAGGGCCTCCCTGGCGGCTCAAATGGTAAGAAAAATCCACCTGCAATGCAGGAGACCCAGGTTTAATCCCTGGGTTGGGAAGGTCTCCTGGAGAAGGGAATGGCAACCCACTCTAGTATTCTTGCCTGGAGAATCCCATGGACAGAGCAGCCTGGCAGGCCACAGTCTTTGGGGACTATACTTCACTAAAAAAAAAGAGTGGAAAAGGAAATGGAAACCTTGCTGGCTTAGGTTCATTTCTGAGCGTCGTCTGAGCTGTGTATTTTCGGCCCTGCTGGGAAAACCAGAGGAGTCTACTGAGGGGGCCTTGCGCTGAGCTGGGATATGAGACTGTATTCTAAACTTAGACCCAGCCTGACAGAGACTTCCCTTCCAGAGCACACCAGCCATGTTTTTAGTTCTAGCGGGAGAGGCTGGTGGTGGGAATGTGTATTTCATACAGTGGCGGTTTCTTCCTTTCATGTCCTGAAGTGAATGGATACAGCAGTCTGTGTCCAGGCTGGCCTATGTCCCGGGCTATCTGAGTCTGAGACCCGGCCAACTCCCTCACCCACAGGTCACCTTCCAGCCAGAAAGGATGGTCAGTGTCCCCGGCATCTGTCTACCCCGTAACTTTTCCGAAATCCAAGAAATTATTTCTGAAGCATCAGAACTCAACTTAAAATTGAATAGTTTGGTGCTAAGAGAAAGGGAAGATGGGTGGATTCAAGCCCAGAAAAGACTAAACAGAACAGTTTCCTATGAGATTGCCAGAGAATGGGGGTGGGGGTCGAATGTCGAGTGAGGGTGGTGTTGAGGTGGAGAAGGATGTGAGGGAGAGGAATGGGCTGGAGAGACCCCCAGGCCATCAGTGAGACTGGAGTCTGCAGGTCCAGAGAAAAGAGGGAGGCGCAAGAACAGATTGCGGGGTCTGGGGAGGAGGGAAGTGGGGAAGAAAGGGAGGAGAGGTATGGCAAAGCAGAGGGAGGAAGTGATAGGATGAGTGGGACTCTGAGGGTAGGAGGCAAAGACCAAGCCTGCCTTTCTTCCCTGTAATAGAAAGCCCAGGTCAGGCAGGAACAACATGAAGATTGCCCAGTGATGTCAGGGACCCAGTGGGATCTAGGGGGCCGTGGTCCTTGCAGTCTGAGGACTTCTCAAGGAAATGCAGGAGAAGGTGTGCCAGTCAGGGCTGAGCTGAGACTGGAGTCCCTGTCACCGAGTACAGAGCAGATAAGGGGCCCCGAGGGTGGGAGCAAGAGTGGAACGTGGCAGAACTTAGCTTAGCTGGGATAGAGTCAGAATGGAGCGGTGGGCCTGGGACGGTGAGTGGTTCGTGGACCAGAGGGTCTGGTGATGCCAGGGAGAGGGGCTGGTGGGAGGAAGCTGGGAGGTCAGACCAGGTGGCAGACCTGCTTGCAACCTCAGGGGTAAGGCTAGCAGGTAGAAAGCTGGGGGAAAGGGAGGGGAGCTGAGCTCAGGTTGTGTGTCCATGTGGACTCTGAAGCTGCAGGAATGGCAGTGACAAAGGGAGAAGGGGAAGCCAGGCAGAGCGGTCTACCATGAAGGTGCTGCCCAAGCCTGGAGGGGTGCAAAGAGGAGGTGGGTCCGGGCTCAGAGTGCGCTGGTGGTGGACTGTGAATATTCCAACCAGAGCCGTGGGGGTACAGACCACCCTCTTAGCAAACTTGAAAAGGGGGCAGGATATGGCTTCGCCAAGAAAGCATGGGACCCCGTGTCAGACCCCACACCCCCCTGCCACCCCGCCGCCTACAAAACCCTTCTGAAGAAGCATCTTTGCCGTGGTTTCAGGATCGCTGGTGACACAGCCCTCAGCAAAAACATCCACGAGTCGGTCAGCGCCCAGATCCGAAAGAACTTCGCCAAAAGCAAGTGGAGAGTAAGTCCTTATTTCCTGCGTTCCCAGTGAACTTGACCACCCAGACCTCTATGGCTGGAGGGATGCTTCTTTCTAAAGGTTGTTCTCACCCAAGAAGTCTGACAAAAATTCCCAGAACCTCACCCAAATAATGGTGCTTGTTTTAAGTAGTAAAGATTAAGACCTGAAGAGAGCATCGTGGTGTGAGAAGGATAAAGTATATGATTAAAATCTTCCTTCTGAGAAGATAAACAGCAATGTTGCCAGTGCTTCCTCATTTGTAGTTTCCTAAGAAATCCCTGTTGTCTTTCTTCACTTTGCTGGAACTTTGAGGAATTGACTCTTATTAAAAAGTGATATAAAAATGGAAAGGGGAAACAGGAACTCTCAATTGAACTTAGCACTACATTCCAGTAAAAATGTGATGGACTTAAACCATTAGCCTGTGTCCTCATAAGCATGGGTAATTAAGAGCTGGCTATTTTTCCATGAGAGCCAACAAGTAGACACTATGCAGGTAATAATTCCATTGAGCTACTTTATTCACAGGAAAGCCTGTTATTTAGGACAAAAACACCAATAATCAGAAGTGAAAACTCTTAAAAATAAGATGTTAAGGTACTGCGTTATTACAACATGCTTTTTATTCTAGAAGTCAGTTCTAAATTATGGAGAGAATTGGTTGACAGTTATTCTATAGTTTACGTTATTATGTCAGAAGAAAAATATTCTCTTCATCTCCAAAATGTATTTTGATGAGGGGAGAGAGGGTCAAAGGATGAATGTTCTTTTGGAAGAAGCGGCAATATAAGTTTCCTTTCTAGAGGATCATGAGAACGTTTTCAGAAGTTAAACTGCTGTGGGTAACAAGAGAAATGATAGGAGACAGCCTGAGGCTTTTCTAATTAGCTGAAATATTTTGTCTGCTTTTCCTCTTTCTGAAATTTCAGCAAGCGTTTAATGCCACGGCCGTCGTGAGACATATGAGAAAACTACATCTTGGCAGCAGCCTGGACAGTTCAAATGCAAGTGTTTCGAGCAGCCTCAGTCTGGCCAGCCAAAAAGATTGTGCGTATGTAGCAAAAACAGAAATTTCCAACTGGTGTTTGAGACAGATCTGGTAGGGAGAAAAGGGGACTCTGGTTTTCCGAGTGCCTACTGTGTGTCAGGCTTCCCTGGTAATTCAGATGGTAAAAAAATCTGCCTGCAATGCAGGAGACCCGGGTTCGATCCCTGGGTCGGGAAGATCCCCTGGAGAAAGAAATGGCTACCCCCTCTAGTATTCTTGCCTGGAGAATCCCATGGACAGACCATGGGGTGGACACGGCTAAGCAACTAACACTTTCACTTTACCGTGTGTCAGGCACTGTTAATACTCGATTTCATTAGCACTCCCAACAACTCTAGGACACTGTTTTTCAAAATAGTTTAAAATTTTAATTATTTAATATCTATGTAACCCTAAGTCCTAGTATTTCCATGTCGAAATGAGAAATCAGTGGCTCAAGTCCCACCCAGCCATGTGTGAACGGAAGCCAACACTTCCTGATGTATCTCCTTACGATCTGACTTGCTTCTCGTTGGGCGGTCACCCTTAGGGACCGATGAAAGAGACTCATGACAGCCTGGGTCTCACTGACTTTTAAAATGTATTACTGGATGATCATTTGAGCTAATTTAATTGAAGTGTGTTGGCTTTGCGATCAGAGTAATGATATTAGGTTGGCCAAAATGTTGGTTCAGGTTTTTCCATAATATGTTACAGAATACCTCAAGCAGATTTTTGGCCAGCCCATACTAATGTTTCGTTGTTCTCCACGTTTGCGTGGAGCAAATACATAGCCGAGGACACAGGCACACCCTCCTTATTTTCCTCTCCCAATGCCCGCTCTACACGTTCACCTTAATTGCTAGGCTTTTCCACGGGCTCATCTGCCCTGCTTATTGTTGCTTAGTCATTAAGTCATGTCCAAATCTTTGGTGACCCCGTAGACTGTAGTCTGCCAGGTTCTTCTGTCCATGGGATTTCCCAGGCAGGAATACTGGTGTGGGTTGCCATTTCCTTCTCCAGGGGATCTTCCCGACTCAGGTGTGTCCTGAATGGGCAGGTGGGTTCTCTCCCTCTGAGCCACCAGGGAAGCTTTCATCTGCACTGCAGAATTTCCTCCGCTGAAACCCTTCAGCTTGGTCTCACCCTTGGCATGACACTTCCTTCCTGTTTGCCTCAAAAACCGATTCCCTTCATCTTTAAATAATCCTCGAATCTCATTTCTGAATGTCCAGCCTTTAAGTTCTCCCAGGAAACCTCCACTGAGCATTTCCTGACACGGTTGCACGCTGCTTTAGGCCCAATTTGCATTTCAGCACAAATCCTTTCCACCTTCCAGTCAGAGGAAACCCTACAATCTGTTGTCTATTTGAAGATTCAGACAGTGGCTCTGACAGCAAAGTCATCATCGTCATTTACTTTACGGTGTCCATGTGTTTGCGCTCATGAGTTCGTGGTGGCAAGGGTGGGTGGGACACTGCCGCAGCTAAGATCATCCCACACAGGACATTTCTGATGCCAGCATCTGCCTGGGGAACGGTGGAGGTGCAGCATGTCAGGAATTGTTCTAGACTGGGGGACTGCTGCTTCATGCAGGACTAGGTCAGTGTGCCCTGGATCACAGATGCTTCTTAGCCAAAAGTCCAGAGCACACACCAAACTGGGGTCATTCTTTATTCGCTCTTAAAATCCCTGCTTTCCCAGCACTGTTTTAAGAAATAAACAGTTCTTATGGGGACAGTATGTATTCACCCAGGCAGTGCTTGTGGCAAAGAACCCACCTGCCAATGCAAGAGACATAAAAGATGTGGGTTCAATCCCTGGGTCAGGAAGATCCCCTGGAGGAGGGCATGGCAACCCACTCCAGTATTCTTGCCCAGAGAATTCCATGGACAGAGGAGCCTGGCGGGCTACAGTCCATAGGTCTCAAAGAGTCGGGCATGACTGAGCAGCTTAGCACGCACGCATGCACACATGTGTTTAATACCTAGCCTGATGCCTGGTATGCAGTAAATGCTCCGTAAATGGAAGCCATCCTGTTATGGTAGCTAAACCATGATGTATCCGAGTACAGCACAGTTAGCATTGCTATGTGGAAGCAAGGAGGGAAGATGAGTCCCTAGGAAGACTTGGGATCCTTGCACATGTTTTCGTGTGGGTAGGTAAAAGTTTAGAATCAAGGACCTCAAAGTTTGTCCCCCTGCCCCAACAAACCCTTGCAGTGGGAAGAGGGAGTGAGTACGTTCTTCTAAAGCTTTGAACTTCCTGTGTCCGCTGACCCCCTGCAGGTCTGACACCCTCCACGCTCTGTAGTTTCATGTCCTCTTCGTCCGGGGTCTCAGGAGTGGGAGCGGATCGGAGACCGAGGCCCACCACTGTGACGACAGTGCACTCTGGAAGCAAGTGACTGGCCCCGGGGGTGGGACCCGGGGGGCCGGGCCAGGGAAGGGGGGCCCCGGGGGCCCCAGAGCCACCAGCCAGTCCAGAGCGACCCCACCTTGCATGGTGCGCCTCCCTGCACAGGACTGGAAGACAGCAGTTTTTTTATGGCCATATTTTATACTGCAATTCTGAAGTGTTCATTTCTCACAAACTGTACTGACTCAAGGGAGCTGACTTAATAGGATCTGGTGCTGTACATATGAATCTCGCAAAGCTCTAACAGAACGGACTTTCTCAGTTCCTCTCCCCAAGCCCTGTCGTTCCCGCTCTTCTCAGTAGAGGTAACTGTCTGTGTTGTATTTTTTCATTCATGACAAAAAAAAAGGTTTCAACTGGATTATTTAAGTATTGGTAAATATTGTGCATTAGGGTTTTTTTTTTTTTTTCCTCCTTTTAAGAAATGTGTCCTTTCAAGCTGTACTTCTTATTTCCATGACCTGTATCTTTTGCTTGTCGGTAGTAGAATTTTATGTTAACCTTTAAGAGATTTTTTTTTTCCTTCAAAGGGAATTTAAAAGTATTTTTTAAAATTCTAATAGAGGATTGATCGAGAATCTGTCTCTAAGGTGAAGAGTGCACTTTACTTCAATTCCTTCTCCTTGTCTCCCTTTCTTACTTGGAGGGGCAGTTCTCTGAGAAGATAACTCACCTCTCCTGCAGGCCTGTTTCCTCCCTGGGAGCTGGGGAGCCCCTGGGAGGGCACCTGCAGAAAACCTTGTCTGGCAGCTCCTCTATCGAAGCCCTCTCCAAATGGAGACCCTGGGGCTTCTGGCCATAGGCGGTCAGAAACAAAGAAGCCTGCTCCCCCAAGATGAAAGGCTAGACTTGTGATGAAGGAGATGACCCCTCTCCCCCAGCAAAAATTTCAGAGCCTCCCACACAGAAAGAGCACGATGCCATTTTATTTGGAGCAAATTTCTCACACAGCTCTCCTTTCTCACAAGGAGGGTGCATGTGAAAGTCCAGCTATGCAGTTTTAAAATTGATCTCTCTGTTTTTTAAAAATGCATTTCTAATCTTACAACTGCAAACAGCCTCCAGCTCACACCAGTTGTTTCTGCAAGTGTTTACGCTGCTCTTAGAGGGTGAGGATCCAGAGAGGGGAAGAGAGGGCAATGACCTTGGAAAAGACCCCATTGATGTGAGGTGGTGAGGAGAGGTGACCTGCCCGGCCAGTGGGACACTGACCACTGCAGTGAGAACCAGAGACCACCCCAGCCAGGCCCAGCTGGCGTGCAAAGCCATGCCTCTCTGACGAAGGGAATCCCCAAACCAAAGATCTGGGAGGGTGGGGTCACCAGTGATCCCAGGCTTCCCAGGACTGAAGGATTTCCCAGGATATAGGACTTTCAAACCAGCAGTGTCCCAGGAAAACTGGGCCACATTGTTCACCCACATGGTGGACAGGTGTGCAGGATAGAGCGAGCACAGTGTGAAACCCAGGACAAAGCGCTTCTCCACGAGAGTCCCAAGATGCTGTCATGAAGAGGCGAGCAGGTGGTGCCAGATGCAAAAGCCCTCCCTCAGCCCTCGTGCCCACACGATGCCCTGAGTCTGCATCCGCACAGTCGGCCTCGAGCCGCAGTGGGTCCCTGCATGTCTTCTTGATGGTCCCACGACTTCCCTTGTCCTCATGCTCTCCTCCCGCAGATAGTCACACTCCATGGATCCTGTTGGTCAGGCTGTCTTTGTCACTTCTACACCTTTGCCTGGGTGTAGGCCAAATGTTCAGTGATGGCCCCCTCAGCGCACGTGTGCGTGCGCGCGCACACACACGCGCACACAGTGTTATGAGGCTCAGCTGCGTTCTGCCTCCTTCAGGACAGCAGTGCAGCTGTGTGTAAGAGCTGCTGGAAAGACAGGCATCTGGTCCACCCCATGTCCACTGCATCACAGACACTCAGCCCTTTGACAGGAATCCCACTTGACATCTGCCACACATGTATCCAGAGTGGAGATCAAGCTGTTATTCTTCAAAATTTGTAAAAAGTCTGGAAATATCTATAAAATGACAGAAGAGCCAGTTAAGAAGCAAGTATTGCCTCATTTGGAGGACAATAATATGGATATTATAAACATAATCAGAAAACTGAGGCATGTCTCCCAGGACTTTAGTAGAATGTTGCTTACTAACAAGTGTAGTGGAAGATCCAAGTTTCTACAGTATAAGAAGAGAAGTTCTTAGATGTTATGGAGGAAGGGTGATAATTTGCTTGAATCTGATACTTAGAACATGTGCCCAAATAGTTACCAGCTCCTTGAACTGTGCACTACACAGTCATTTGCAGTTGGAAAGCAGCATCTGAAGCCAGATTTATTGGTGGTAAATTATTTTCTGGAGCTGAAGTGTGGGATGCATGTTCTATGCAATTAAGTTTGAAAATATGTCCTACCTGAAAAGTGCAGAAGAGCTGAAAGACAGGCAGGTTGCAGGGGTCTCTTTGTGATTTGGGGTCAGCTCTTGGCCATGGTTGGCCACATCAGGTCTCAGTACCAAACTGCAAGAAGATAGTGACTGTTTCAGCCCCAAAGTAGACTCTGTTGAACTTGATATCAGGTGAATCTCTGCTGTCTGGATGCCTCCAGACTCAGGTTTTTTCCCCATTGTTTTAGGAAGAGGAGAAAATGAGCCCCACATGGAAAAGCATCTCTGCTCAGAGAGCCTTAGTGGTTAAAAAACGGAGGTTCTCTCTCAAACGTGTTATTTACACTTGATTACAACACAGGAAGAGAACTCGGAATATGCCTTTTGCTACACCTGCCAAGTGGAGTGGCAGAGTCCTAGGACCCTCACTGATGTCAGATTGTACCAACAGAAGCTGAGCTTTTCATAGGGGCACCCGGCTTACCCATCCCCTCAAGGCCAGTGCGTGTGCGTAGGCTAAGGATGGACCGTGGACTTCATCACAGGCTGCCTTCCAACATCCCCCACCCCCACCAATTTGGTCTCTTCACCTCCTCAGAGCAAGTGGGTTATTTTTCTTATTTGAAAGAGTGTCTTCGAATGGTCTTGCCCTCAGCTGCCTGCCTGTCTCTCCTTCACTTCCCTCACTTTCATCTCGTCCATGAGGCCTTCCGGGAGGCTAGCGTTTGTCTGAAACAGAGAGTGTGCACCCAAGTGTGGCCCTGACAGACTTTTGAGCAAGTCCCAGCTCTTCAGCTGGCTCTGAGCGTAGCGTCCAGGGAACTGGGCAGTTGGACTTAGAGCTGACCAGACAAGGCTCTGGCATTCAGGGAGAGTGAGCTGGTGAAAGGCATGTGACGCATGTCCCCCCGGCTCAGTCTACCTGCAGCTCCAATCTCATCCTGTTCACTTGTCCCCCGTGGTGTCCAGAAGATCTGGGCGGATTATGAATGGAAGAGGAAGACCCCTCTCCTTTAGAATGAAGGCCCAAAACACTCGGAACAAAGGGACAGAATGCAAGTGACCCCTCCTTGCAGAGAAAGGGGTTGACCCTTTCTTTGCAGGAGTGACAGCTTGGTGAATGCCCTGGGGTTTGATGTGTTGTGAGAAAAGACTGTATCCCAGTGGAGATAACTAAGTATTTTAAGGCTTTGGCCACCATGGCCTCCTCACCCACCCAGGGCCTGGATTGTGTTGATTCTTCACCTTGGAGAAGCCACCCTGGAACCATTGCTTCAGGTGTGAGGGTGGGAGAGGGAGGGTTATGGCCTCTGTGTTTCGCCTGCAACACTTTCGACTTCCCAACTTTCTATGGTCTCCACAAGCTCCCTTCTGGGCTTTCTCTGGTTGTGAAAACGGACAGCAAGGCCCAGTAGAGGGCAGTTCCTCCCATTTCCATAAGCAGAAATAAGATGTGCTCTTTCCCAGGGTCTCACTGTCACTTCTGGTAAATGGAATGAAGGTCCTCTGAATCAACTGATGCACGAAACCTTTGCATGTTCTTCTGAAACAATACTGCTTCCCGTTCTGTCCACTTACACTCTGCAGAGTTGGCCTTTTCCTTAAACACATTCCAGACCAAACACTGTTCAGTTTGTTTTAAAAAAAATGTATATACCAGTTTGTAACCCACCACTTTTTGCGAGGGACAGGGGGCTGGTCCTAGGTTGGGGCTGCAAGTTGGCCAAAGAGTGTTCCAGTTGGTTTTCAGAATTGAAAAAGTTGAGATAGGAAGGGTGAATTGGGCAGATTTCTAAAAGAGGAGCTTAATTCACAGAGATGCCAAGAAAACCAACCTGCCGATGAGATTGCTTGACACTTCTACATTGGCCAGAAGGCAGGGAGAAGAAGGAGGAAGGCAAGAGGCCCAAGCCCCCTTCAGCCCTGACCTTAAGTGTGGTCCCAGTGCATTGATCCCAGTGTACGATGTGCAGCCCAGCACAGGCACAGGAGCCCAGCCCCACTGTGAAGTCGGTCCTGCATGCTGGCCGCAACCTGGCCCACCTCCCGCTCTGGGCCAGATGGAACGGGCAGGAGTATCAGTCTCTCCTGCCTTCCCTGCCACTTGCAGCAGGAGCAGCCGCACTTGTGGCTCCGGGGCCTCGGCTTCTGCAAACCCAAAGGCTGTTCGTTTGGCAGCCAACCCTGCAGCATGTGGCTGCCAGGTCTGGTTTCGTGGACAAAGTGTGGAATGGCTTCTTGGTGTCTGTATCTCTCTCTACACCAAAGGGACTGACTACTGCATTTCCCCCTTTGTACTAATGCTGCTTCTGCATTCGCCATATCCATTTTTAACCTTTTGGTCTCCAGGGAACTTCTCATGTGATGATTGTGTCTTATGATGATTTACCAACTTCTTTTACTTTGAGGTGATTTTATTTTCTTATGGACAGGAAAAAAGAAAATGAAAGGAGTGTTGAGGCTTTCGTCATAGAGATAAGATATCACCAGGAACTCAAAAGCCCCAAACACTGGATAAATTACTTCTCAAAGAAAAACCTTAATCTGGACAGACTGAGGTTCCTGGGCCCTCGTGGTGACCTTGCACTTGAGGGAGGAGGTGCTGGGGCAGCACTGGCAGCCCGGCTCTTGACATGTTACAAAAACAAAAAACATTGTGATAATGACAAAAATGCTACAACCTTGCAGCAGCATCTTTGTTTTGCAAGACAGGCAGCATGTTCCAGAGAACATTTATCTTAGCCCCATGTTCAGGTTGAAAGATATTAATACAAAAGGTACATTCTGTCCAGAATAAAATTTGGAACAATTTCTAAATTGGCTCTGGTCACTGCAATAATGTCATCGTCCTTCTTGCAGCTCTCCCAACACTGAGCATGTTTTCCAAAAGCTTATGACATTGAACCCAGGAATGTCCCTGTGTCTATTATTACTAGGCTTGTAATTGGTTCAATTTTTCCATAAAAACATGCTTGTCCAAAAGAAGGGAAACTGTGCATTTATTCCATGCATGTAATAAACTCTGCAAGAAGTTTACTCCACATAGGTTTGCGGCACTGCAAAATTGTTAACGGGCCTGTGTAGCAAATGATTCTCTGCCTTGACAATCATGTACACATATCAAGATTTCTATCATAATGATGATGAGATTGATGACTTCTTGTTTTCCTCCAATAAAGACAATTAATCACCTTCAAATGTATGTCGTTTGTTTCCTCCATAAGCAGCCAGACTGGAGTGTTTCAACAGCTGTCTCTTTCCTCCATAAAGTTTGGACTTGAAGGAACGAGTTGAATTGAGCCCCTGGAAATTCATAAGGTCCCCTAAATACTTTATGGGGCTTCCCTGATGACTCAGGAGAAGGCAATGGCACCCCACTCCAGTACTCTCACCTGGAAAATCCCATGGACAGAGGAGCCTGGTAGGTTGCAGTCCATGGGGTTACGAAGAGTCAGACACGACTGAGCAACTTCACTTTCACTTTTCACTTTCACGCATTGGTGAAGGAAATGGCAACCCACTCCAGTGTTCTTGCCTGGAGAATCCCAGGGACAGGGGAGCCTGGTGGGCTGCTGTCTATGGGGTTGCACAGAGTTGGACATGACTGAAGTGACTTTAGCAGCTGATGGTTCAAGCAGTAGAGAATACACCTGAAATGCAGGAGAAATAAGAGGCGCAGATTCCATCCCTTAGTAGGGAAGATCCTCTGGAGGAGAGCATGACAACCCACTCTAGTATTCTTGCCTGGAGAATCCCATGAACAGAGGAGCCCAGCAGGCTATGGTTCATAGAGTCACAAAGAGTTGGATGTGAATGAAACAACTGAATGCAACACAAATACTTTATATCACCACCCCAGGAATCCTGTGCAGGAATCGTGCCAAGGATGGAGGCAGGGCAGGCACAGCTTGGCTTTGAGGCTTCTGGTCAGCTCTCAGGCTCCTCCTTTGCCTTGCTGCTGTAGAAGGTGGCTGGAAGTGGACCCAGAAGCCACCAGAAACCAAGATCACACTAACTAGATACTTTTGAGTTGTTTGCAGGAAAAGCCAACACTAATTTTCAGGAAAACCTCTCTGAGTCTCACATGCCTGCCCACACATGCCCACACCTGTCCATTTCCTGGGCACAGCCTAGGAATTCTCAGTGCCCAGAGGAAGATTCTTTTCTGACTATGTAACCAAAAGTGGGGTCTGGTTGCTCACTGCTCAAAAGCCAATGAAGAGTCAAGGTTGGTGGAAAGGAAAGTTTGCTTTATTCTGGATGCCAACAACCAGAGAGGGGGTGGGCAGACACCTCGCCAAAGGCTAACTCCCCCCACCACCATTTACAATCAGTGGGCAAGAGCTTTTATAGACAGAGAGAGGGCCTTACATGCAGAAACGGCAGTCAGCTCTTGACAGTCATCTTGAAATTGGTCATCAGTAGTCTGATCAGCGTCACCTTGATCGTTGCAAGTACAGCTAGCCTTCAGCTCCAGGGTAGTTTGTTTCCATTTCTTGGGGCCAGTTCTTGGAATTGTGGCAACTTACGTCATGGCTATAGTTTACAGCCATCATGTAAACTTCTCCACCTGGTAGTATCTATATGACATCTCACAAGATACAGTTCGGAGTATTATCTACAGCCCTTGGGGAGGAACTAAAGGTCCTTGACTTTGCTTAATGACTGAAAGATCATTATTTGGTCTTGTTTGACCGTTTTCCTTGATTTCTACATTTTCTCACTTCTCTGATTAAATGATCTTTGGCTAACATTTTTCTACAGGCAAAATGAAGCCAGAGGACATGAGGGTGAGGACCATAGGGTCCTGCTCTGTTTCAATCAGAAGAGTGAATATTGTTTGTTTGTTTTTCCTAGTTGGAACACCTACAGCTCACAGCTCGTCAGATATATTGTGGGAATTGGATGTGATCCACCAGACAATTCCTCCAATCCAAATAATAAGTTGTGTCAAGGGGGAAAACAGGAGTTGGACGTGGTTGTAGAAATATAGAATAAACAGTAACCCACACAAGTGAAAAAAGCATGAACCTTAGTAGAAATAAGTGAGCCCCAAATAAATATAGTATCCATCATCTGATACCTGATGTCTAGTTCTTTCTTAGCTGATGTGGCTTCTCTCAACGTAGACCCTGGTTAGGAGCTATATCATAACACAGGGTTCATTCAGCGGGTGCATAGGTGACATAGTTAATGCAGGCTTCATGGAATGAAAGAACTTTAGTAACCTAACCAGTTTTGAAAACTGTCAGGATTCATTAAAGAGAAGGCTCAGCAACTGTGACTGAAAACTTAGCCAAAGCAAGTGCACAGAAGTATAAAACCGATCCTAACAGAAAGCTGATATTTATTAGAGCCTTAGAGTCGAAATGTTTAAGGTCAAACTTTGCATTCACTGAGTTCCAGCATCAATGACCAGCACCTCTATCCTTCAGACATTCACCAGACCCCCTTGTGGCTCAAAAAATATTCAATATGCATTGAAATTCACCTCAAATTTCCTTATATTTTTCAGGAAAATTTTGCTCTTCACATTCTCTTGGGACTGTCTATCATTGGCCAGAATACATATAGGGAACCAGTGGTACAAGAATTAAACAAAAACCTCCCTGCATAGATGCAGAACTGACCATCCAGACAAGAACCATACTTTGTTATTATTATCAGCAGCAATAACTGCTACTACTAACCATGCCGTAGATTGTCTGTTCTAGATACTGGGCTAACTGAATTCCATTCAGTATCTCATTTAACCATCAGCTCAACAAGAAAGGTGCCCTTCTTCCCCAAATGGGTTCAGAAACATTAAATGAATTACCTACAGGCAGCAGAGTTTCAAACTCAACTGGACTGACATCAAAGGCCTTCCTACTGTATTTCCTCTCATAATTCTCTGCAAGTCACTGAATTCCAAACTTCCCAATCTGGACTTCATTTGTTTAGTAACTGGGGGCCACTGGTAATTATTGAGTTGACACCATAGAATCAGTTAACGTCTGGAACGTCACCATTCCTAAGGTCTGTCACACCACATCTCCAAGAGAAACTTCTCTTAGCACCTCAGCCTAGTCTTACACAAGTTCAGTACGTGAGGAACAGCCGCAGAGGGAACACAGGCATAACCGTGTCACTAGCCCATGTGTTTTCTGCTGTTCCCTTGTCTCAGGATTTGATCTAGAATCAGAGCTGCAGACGATAATCGTAACACTGCTGGGTGTTTTGTTTTGTGTTTTAAGTTAGTCTCTTCTCTTGCTCTGATTGATATCACTGGAAAGTTCTCTTCACATACACGGAGTTTCATCCCTGACATGCAGACCTCCCTGTTGTCTGCTATTTTTCCCAGATCGCCTTCAAAAACGCTGATTTATTTTCAAGACAGTGTCTCAGATCTCTGGTTCTCTTCCATCCTCCCCTGGGAGGAACTGTGTTTAGCATGAGTTCATCTTCCTAATGTGTTTCCACCAGCAAGCACGGACTCTGTCCAGAAAGACTTAATGGGCCAGGAAAATGCAATTCGTGGTCAACTTACGAACTCTTTTCCTCTTTCCTTCATCTCAGGCTGCTTCTTCCCCCAGTCTATAAAAAAACACTGTTTTAGCTTCAACATTATATTTGTCTTGGGGGTATCAGGATTCATTTCTGTGGGCTTTGCTGATTCAGGCTGTTGATATCGGCTCTTGGAGAAAAACTCACACAGGATGCTGAGCCGCCGGCCAACCTGGCTGTAGTCACGGAGAAGAGCATCCTGACCGACCCCTCTCGTTAGGGCCAGCTGTTCCCCAGCGTGGAAGTGGAACACGGCTAACTTTTCTACCCACCTGTCTCAGAGTGCTTGTCACAGGGCACCCCTGTGGGAGGAGAGAAAGCTTATTCATAGTAAGTCTTTTAAACGAATTGTCTCAGGTCTGGACAGTAGTCCCAATACTGATGGAATCTCAGGGGCACCAAAAGTGGTGGGGGGACTTGGCATCACTCTGGTACAGACTGCTCTAAAGGGGAGCCCCACCCCCTCAACTGTGCTGCTTGACAAATGGTCCCCAGGCTGCACTGCCTCAAAGCTGCATCCCAAAGCTTCCCACGCCTTACCTTCCCCGCCCCCCAGAGATCTTGCTGAGATGCAGATTCTGAGTCAGCAGGTCTGGGGGGTGTGGGCTGAGCTCCCAGGTGGCACTGCTGCCGCTGGTGGTCTTCACGCCTGCCTGCACGTTCGAATCATCCTGGATCATTTCAGAAATACTAGTGCCTGGGCCAACGGCACCAGGATCGCTGGTGAAAAGGTGCCCTCGTGGGCTTCATTCCTAGCCATACCATGTGGGCCTCATCTAGGGCTGCTGACAAAGTGAGTGCTGCTGCAGGGGGAGACAGGCAGACAGGCAGCAGTGAGAGAACACAGAAGTGGCAGCATGGAGACCACAGTCTTTTTATTACCTAATCTTGGTACCTCAGTGCTTCTGCCATATTCTATTCATTGGAAGTGAGGGTTACCCAAGGGCGTGACCACCAGGATGTGGGGCCCACTGGGGGCCTTCTGCACAGCTGCCTCCCACACCCTTGTCCCTCTGTTGCCTCACTCATGACCCCTCACTCACGCTTGCTGACCAGAGAGAGAAGTGAGGCTGGACTGTGATCTGTGGCCGGAATCTACGTGCTTAAGGAGAGGCAGTGGAAACAGGGCCCCAGGATGCTGCAAAGAGCCCAGACGTTCTCAGAACGACAATCTCAGAACGACATTCATCCAATTAATGTCTTTAAAATCTTGTATTTGCTGTAAGAATGTAGTGCAAACTTACCAAAGCCTTAGCAAACTGCTGTGGGGAAGCTGCAAGCTTCAAGACACAGCATTCCCTGTGTCCTGAGAAAAAGCTTTTAACTGTGCCCAGAGTTAAAAAAAAAAAAAAGTAAGCTGTGGACATGCACATCCTGAGTCTGCAGGTGCACCCCATCTACCAATCGGTGCCCATGTGATTCTTCTTAAAGAGACAGAGATCGGAGAGTCGATGCACCACGTGGAGCTGGGAAATGAAGCGGTGCCCCTCAGCTGCTGGTCCTCACGACTGAGGTTAAACCCGGGCGCAGAGACTGGCTGGAAAGGGCTCTTGCTCTGGGCCAGTTTAAGTGATTCCCCTCCTTCTGAAGATAGTGGGGGACACGCTCCAGGAGAAATCCACCAGTGGACCAGATAGACGTGGCCCCTTCTCGCTAAAGCCAACGCGCATGTGCGGAGCAGTTCCCCGCAGTGACTGAAGCCCTTGACCTTGAATTATCCTTCAGTCTTCAGAGGAGCTCCGCAGGTGGGTGAGAAAGCGCCTGACTTCTGCCTCGGAACACGAGGAAACTGAGTCTCAGAGGGAGGAAGTGACTTGTGTCAGGGTCAGAGTTGGGCCTGAGAGGCTGAGCAAGTGAGGAGCAGGGAAGCCTGTCAAGTGCAGGATATTTAAGTGGGCTCATTTCCCAGCTTTGGAAGAAAGGATGTGAGTGTTCGCCGAGGCCTCCCAGGCCAGCAGGAAATACAACACATCCTCTGGGGATGTTTCTTGGCTCCTTCCCAATCTGCTCTCCGGGCAGGTAGTTCCTCCCCCTGCAAGTCCAGCATGATCAGGGCTGAAAACTGGGTCCCCTCACTTGCCCCTGTTGCAACCTCTCAGGTGAGGCCTCTCTCACTCAACAACTTCCTGAGCACCTCCTGTATGGCGGGGATGCTCTAGCATAAGGACCTCTGACCTCCTCGGGATTCCATGCCCTCCTCTTTCATTGGCCTTAAGCCCCTCAATGTGTGTTGGAGCTGGAGGCAAAGACGCAGGTAAGCTTTCTCCTCTCCAGGGGCAGGGCTGTGCGAGGCAACTTTCCCAGGGGGAGGCCGCTACAATCCTCTCCCTGTGGACCCCACACAGACACGCTGAGCTACGTGGCTAGAATGTTGTTAGAACACTGCCTGGGATCACTGAGCACCAGTGTCTGTGTCTCATCCGAGGCCAACAATCATGGCTTTCCCCCGCTTCCCCCACATTAGCCCTGAGGGGATGTCAGGGAGTCCCAGGGCCCAAATGGAATCCAAAGACATGGTCCTGGGTCCGCCACTGTCGAGCTGTGCAGTCTTGAGTAACTCATTCTGATCTCTGCCTCCTGTCTTCGTTTATGCCATGACGGGTCCCCAAGGTAGCCTCCAGCCCTCAAACCCTGTGACACGCAGACATCACCAAATCCCCATGTTACAGTTCTGCCAGGGGCCAGTGTCTCTCTTGGGGTTTTGCNTGGATGGCATCATGGACTCGATGGACGTGAGTCTGAGTGAACTCCGGGAGTTGGTGATGGACAGGGAGGCCTGGCGTGCTGCGATTCATGGGGTCGCAAAGAGTCGGACACGGCTGAGCAATTGAACTGAACTGAGTGTTGTACTTACAGATGAATATGTAAAGCATACACAAAGAAAATTAAAGGACAGGATCAAAACAAACTTGTCAACGAAACAAAGTATTTATCTCTGTCACATCAATGTGATTTAGTATCTTGTTTATTTTTATATAATACAGCAATTTGGGAGTCTGATTTCAAGTCTAGTTTGTCTACATTCTTGGTCTCTAAGCACTGTTGTAACTGAAAAAGTTGCAATGCAAAAATATGTAGATAGAAAATGCAGACATCTGTTGTTGGAGGTCTTATACCGGAGGAGACTGACTGAGGGCTTGTAACTGACCAAATCCAGACTGGAAATTTACAGGACCAAAAGTGGTGTCATGATGTTCTTGAGTCCAAGTTTGTATTGCTCGCTGCACAACAGGCCAATAAATTGAGATGAGTTATTAGTGCAAGGAATAGCAACTTTATTTGGAAAGCCAGCAGACTGAGAAGATAGTGAACTAGTGTCAAAGAACCATCTTGCCTGGTTTGGAAGCTTAGTTGCTTTTATAGAACAAAGTGGGGAAGTGGAGAGGTAAAGTAAAAAAGCCTGTAAATTGTTGCAAATATTTCCTGGTTCCAACCATATTCAAGAGATGTGTTAATTTCTTCTTTCCTGTAGCCATTCACAGGTGGGCCTGGTCAGGATATTTCCTGTGAGCTAAAAAAGATATTTCAGTTTAAGCTCAGACATAGGAGGCAGAGTTCCAAGAGATGGGCCATTATGTATACTTTAAGCTAAAGGCAACATCCCTTTAGTGATTTGTTGTTGTTTAGCCACTAAGTTGTGTCCACCTCTTTTGCAACCCCATGGACTGTAACCCACCAGGTTCCTTTGTCCGTGGGATTTCTCAAGCAAGAATACTGGATTCAGTTGCCATTTCCTTCTTCAGGGGATCTTCCCAACCCTGGGATCAAACCCACGACTCCTGCATTGGCAGGTAGATTCTTTACCACTGAGCCACCTGGGAAGCCCCTTTAGCAAAAACAATGGAATACAAAGGTTAAAGAAAGTAAAAGGAACAGACCCAATATGGAGTCAGATTAGTTTTCTTGTTAATAGAATGTCCCTTCCTTCCAATATCTTTCTTCTACCCTTTCTGCCAAAGACCCTGTGAGTGAAAGTCACTTAGTTGTGTCCAACTGTTTGTGACCCCATGGACTAGTCCATGGAATTTTCTAGGCCAGAATACTGGAGTGGGTAACCTTGTCCTTCTCCACGGGATCGTCCCAACCCAGGGATCGAACCCAGGTCTCCCTCATTGTAGGCGGATTCTTTACCAGCTGAGCCACCGGGGAAGCCCCAAAATACTGGAGTGGGTAGTCTATCCCTTCTCCATCGGATCCTCCTAAACCAGGAAATTGAACCAGGGTCTCCTACATTGCAGGCAGATTCTTTATCAACTGAGCTATCAGGGAAACCCCCAGCGGTAACTCATGTTACACAAATGTATAACTATAATCCAGGTACAAACAGTCCCCCACAAAGACCCTATTAAAAAAAATAAATAGGTCAGTGTTTATATTTAATTCTTAAACACTTAAATTTTTTGAAAACTCACAGCTGAGTGAAAATAGGTACTAATGTCTTTCTTTTGATTGAGACACTCCAGAGAACTTGGGACTTCAGACCACTAGAGCAGTGTCCCCAAATTTTAAATAATGTGGCCCTTTTTTATGAGCTTAGCACACCAGCAAGTACGACTAAGACAGGGGAAATGGCTTTTAAAAATGAATTTACAAAGAAAATATGGTACTTACATTCAATGGAATATTATTCAGCCTTAGAACAGGGAAATTCTGCCATTTGTGACAACATGGATGAACCAGGATATTAAGTGAAATGAGCCAATCTCAGGAGAAAGAATACTGTATGATTCTATTTATATGGGGTTATCTAAAACAGTCAAACTCATGGAAACAGAGAATGAACGTACCAGTGGTTTCCAGGGGCTTAGACATCAGGGAAATGGAGAGTTGTTATTCAGTGGGTATAAAGTTTCAGTTAAGCTAGATGATTATATTCTACAGATCTGCCATACACACCATGCCTATAGCTAACAATGCAATCTTGTGAACACACAGGTGTTCTTATCAAACCCAAACCAAAACAAACAAAACCCAAAGGACAGGAGGAAACATTGGGAGGTATTGGATCCCTCTGTTGCCTTGATTGTGGAGATGGCATCACAGGTGTTTGCATGTGTCCAAACTCCTAAAATTGTACCCATTAAACATGTGCAGTTCTTTGTGGACCGGTAATACCTCAGTAAAGTAAAAGCTGGATTTGTATTTTATTACTCCAAGGGCTTCTACCTCCATTGAGCAATAGTCAATACATGTTGGAGACATATTTCATCAGTTGACAGGCAAGGGATTAGGCAACCTTGCCACTGTTCAGCAGTCCTCAATCCCAGCCAAGCTGCCATGAAAACGTTTCCCTAAAGGGAGGGAAAGTACTTGGGAATAAATATCCAGACCTCTTAGTGACTTGTCTTAAAAATCCAAGCCTATTACATCGTAACAAATCTTATAAAGCAGGCATTATGGAACAATAAGTTCCAGTCAGTATGCTGAGTGACACTTGTGACCTCGTGGAGCAGAGAAGTACAACGAAGAGAGAAACTGGCAAGGGATACAGGTAAAATGCTTCTACCGACAGAGAACCATCTGCAATGGGAGTGCGTCCCCGTGCACGATGGTTCTCAAAATTGACATATGAAAACACCTGGGCATCTCGTTAAACTGCAGATTACCATTCAATAGGCCTGGGATGGGGATTGAGATTCTAAATTTCTAACACGTTCACAAGAGAGGCAGGTGTGGCTGGTACAAGTCCGCAACCCTGAGCAATCAGACCCTACCATCTATGCGTCTTCAGCAGGGGAGTCAGTCTTTTCTGAGCCTTTTTCAGCTGGCACTAGCCAACAGGGGTGGAATCCAGCAGAGGCCGACATTGGTGAGCTATACACGTAGCACAGAAGCTACAGGTAGTAACTAAGGGAGGCGCAACTCATTTCAGGAGATAGCCTGCTCCATCCCTCCTCCCAACTCCAAGGAGTGGATGTAGCCATCAAGAGCCCAGCAGGTGGGCACCACAGCACCCCTGTTGGCAGGAGGACACTCCAGCCGGAGACGAGATGCTCTTTAGGCGGCTGCGCCGCAGCTGGGCAGCTAAAGATGGCCCTGAAGGCAGATGAAGTGGGGCTGCGTCTCTGCTCAGGCTGCTAGCATAGTAGCCCTTGCAGGGTAGCTCTTCGTAGAAAGGTCCCCTGTCACTGAGCCACCCGTGTGACAGGTCCATCGGGAATAAGCTGGCTCTTATCCGGGCAAGACTGGTTCCAGTACCCACTGGACAAGGTAAGACCAGGAGCCCCAGGGGCAGCCATTTCTTGGGACCACTGAGGCTCTTTCTGCACTCTGGATTTTTCTGAAGGAAGCTACCCTCTGTGAGTTCCAGGTCCCCACACTACTGTGAACAGCTGGAAACTGCTACTGTCTCTAAAAGGAGAGGAATGATTCATCTGCTCTCTGGGGCTTCCCTGGTGGTTGAGTAAAGACTCGGTGTTGGTGTTGCCACAAGGGCCAGGGAGGGAGTGGGGACACAGGGGCGCCACATGGGTTCAGTCCCTAGTCTGGGGATTACGATCCTGCACCCCCTGGTATGTGTGTGCAGTCATGTTTTTCCTAGAGAAAGTGAAGCAATTTTCTGAAGTTTCCATAAGTGACTGTGAATTAGCTTGTGATGCTTTTAAAGACATCTGTCCACAGATTCACACTTGGAGCCAACTTGCTAGTGAATCAGTTTAGGAGGCTGATTTTCCTGTGCCTGGCTTCTTCATATCAACCCCCGGCTATTTTGTTACAGATGGCAATAGTGGAAGGTGGGCCTGAATGAGGGCAAAGGCCAGGACTGTTTTGCTCGTTATTTTCATCCTTAGGACACAAGTCAGCACTCAGAATAACTATTTGTTGGCCAAGTTCATGAATCGCCAAGTTACTGGTTTAGTAAATGGAACTGGCAGGTCAGCCTCTCTGGCGGTTACAGGTCATGGGTGGGATACACGTGGTCCTGCCAGGCCACTCACCTTGCACCCTTCCACCTGGAGCCAGCGTGTTTGGGCGCTGACTGCCTCAGCTGTGCTGTTTCACTTTCCCTCTGGCTGGTCACTAGCCTGGTAGGTTCAGGGCCCTCTTAGAAACGGCCGGCAGGCTAGCCCTGCTGCCCTGCTTGCTTAGGGTGGGCAGCAGGAACCCTGGCTAAGCGCCCCCACTGGCCCCACTGTGACTCCATCAGCTTGCTGGTGGGGCCCATCAGAGGCAGGCTTAGCATAAGGTAGGACTTATTTACCTTGAGTCTAACTGCAATAGAGTTCAGAATGCTCCTGTTTTGCCCTGTCCCCTTTGTCTTCCCTCTTTGTCCAGGCAGAGGGAATTTTAAACTTGAAAGGGTATTATTGGTTCAGAACTGAGCATCCTGGCCGAGCGCAGAGGGGTAGCAGTGGCTTCTGGGAAGTGACCCGAACCCACCAGCAACCACTGCGGAAACCAGTCACCAGCCTGCCCTGGACCTCGCCTGGGGTCATCTCTGAGTCATCTCAGGGTCGTCCTACCCCTGGGATGGATGTTCACCCAGGATTCAGTTTTCCCCAAGCCTGGCCCTTTAGCGTAACAGCTGGAAAGGGCAGTGTTCCAAGCCGATGAATCGGGCAATTCCAGATATTTCCTTTCAGTTGGTTGATTGTTTGTATCTGAGGCATTCAGCATGCCTAGGAAAACGGCAGGAGCTTTAAGGACCTAATCGACAATAGACGTGGTTGCCAGGGTTGAGCTGAGAGAGAAGGATGAATGGGTGGAGCACAGAGGATTTGGGGGGCAGTGAAAATACTCTGTATGATACAGTGATAATGGATACAAGTCGTCATGTGCTTGTCCCAACCCATAGAACATACAATGCAAAGAGTGAGCCCTAGAGTAAACTGTGGACTCTGGGCAGTGATCCAAGGGGTAACGCCACTCTGAGGCATCCGTGTAGGTCCATCAGTTACAACAAATGCTCCGCTCTCAGGGATGTTGATGGGGGGGAGCCCACCCATGTCTGGGGGCAGGAAGTAGACGGGAAATCTCTTCACATCCCCCTCATTTTTGCTTTGAACCTAAGACTGCTCTAAAAATAGTCTGAAAAGGAATAGACATGGTTTCCTCCCTCAAAGGTGGAGTGATATGATGGGCAGAGATTGTGTTGGCAGCTGAAGAATGCTGTGTAGACTCGGAGGTGGATGAGGAGTCCCCTTCCCGGGCGCCTTGTTGGTGATTTTGAGGCTCTGAAATAGACCTGCTCCTCTGAAAGTAAGGCACAGGAATAGAAAGTCATGGGTTAAGACCTGGAGCCCGCGGGGATGCAAGGTGGCAGATCCTGACGTGAGGGGTGGGCTGTCTGCACATGCAAGAGCCTGAAGGAGAGGCTGCAGTTGGTTGTCACAGGAGCTCATCTAGGGACCTGCCCACCACACATGCCTGTCCCCTCCCGCACCCTCGGGGAGCAGGCCCTGAGCTGAGTGCAGGCAGGAAACTGTCACGTGCTTTGTTCATTCTGGAGCCGATTGTGAGCACGGCTGGGCCTCCCTGTCTGCTTCTCTGTGGCCTGAACACCTGCTGACCATGCGGCCAGGCATGGGCAAGCCTGGGATGAAGGCCCTGTGGCAGGCCCTCCCCATGGTGTCCAAGCACGCAGGCTGCCCTCTCGGCTAATTCCCACCTGGGGTGCTTTGCTTACTCCTGGTTGCTGGGGCCTGGGAGTGGGGTATGTCAGGATGACCTTTCTCATCTTTGGTTTGAACTCCTACAATTTAGCTGACTTTCTTAAGGATTAGGTCAGTGGTTCTTGGATGTGGATGATCATTGAAATCACTCATGTGCATTTTGCTGGTTCTAATGGAATTGGTCTGGGGGGTGACCTCTGCAGTGGGAATGTTTAAAGCTCCCTCAGCGACTTCACTTTCACTTTTCACTTTCATGCATTGGAGAAGGAAATGGCAACTCACTCCAGTGTTCTTGCCCGGAGCATCCCAGGGATGGGGGAGCCTGGTGGGCTGCCGTCTCTGGGATCTCACAGAGTCGGACACGACTGAAGCGACTTAGCAGCAGCAGCAACAGCAGATGATTTGAGGGACTTCCCAGGCGGCTCAGTGGTAGAGAATCCAGTGCAGGAGACAAAGGAGGGACAGGTTTGAATCCTGGGTCAGGAATATCCTCTGGAGGAGGGATGGCAAGCCACTCCAATATTCTTGCCTGGGAAATCCCATGTCATGGGTCCATGGGGTCACAAAGAGTCGGACATGTCTGAGCATGCATGCACATATGATTTGAGTACTGGGCATAAGGGGGGCCTCACTGGCCCAGCTGAAGCATTTCTAGATCCGATGACTTGGTTTACACAAAGCAGGGGTGATGTGGAAAAGAAAGATTGAATTCAGATGCTGCTATGGTTCCCAGTCTTCTCTCTGTGTTCTTTAAGGATAAACCCACCAGGTGAACAGTCTCTTCCCTTTGGAGTTGTTGGCTTAAAAAATAATCACAACCAAAAAGTTGAGAGTTATATTCTATTTGGTGGGAATTTTTAGGCCTTTAAGCCCAAACTTCTCACGTGACCCTGAGAAAACTCTCCGAGGAGGGTCAGGTTATATAGAAGTTTGCAACAAAGGGCAGGTAGTTTGAACATCAAAAATATTTTGATGAATTAAAATCAGATGTCTCAAGGAATTTAGCGCTGTCCTTTGTATGGGAAGGTGCAGGAGTCTGGGCTCACTGAAGTCGTTCTTTCTGTATATGCGTCTCAGCTTCCTGGGGCCAGTGTCCTGTTTTTTTTTTTCACATCCTGAGTTCCTCAGAGCTCACTGTAGGGAGTGGCTACAGCCTAATGGCTGCCAGATTGTACAGGTATTTTTCTCTTTCTTGAGTGTCCCTAGGGCTCAGGAATTCACATTTGGAGGGCCGGAGCCGCTGATGACTGCGACATCCTTGTTTACTGATATGGCAGAAAATACTCCATACCTCTCAGAGTAAAGGACTTAAAAAGGCTTTTGACATACATTATGCATCCAATATGATACAAAATGCCCAGTGAGATTTTGAATTTCAGAAACAGTGAATTTTTTAAAAGTGTAAGTATGTCCTATGAAATACTGTGGGTATATTTAGAAATTATTCAGATTCAACTGGGCATCCTGTATTTTTATTTTATAAACTGGGAGATGTAATAGATAAATGGATTTTTTTTCTTACACATGACAAAAACCCAACTCAAACAATTGAAGCAAAACAAAAAGGTAAATCAATGGGTTTATATAACTGACAAGTCCATGCACTGGGGCTGTATTTGGATGTATTCAGGGAACTCTCTCCATATTTCTTAGCTCCTTTTTTCTCCATACAGTTCTTTCTATATAGAGGGAAAGAAGACCCTTGGGGGCTGTGGCCTCACAGAATCCTAACAGCTTGTGATCCCAGTAGAAGAGATCATCTCTTCTGAGCACTGCAGAAACAGGTAAGGCTGATTTTTTTAAAATATTTATTTGGCTGTGCTGGATCTTTGGTTGCAGCATGTGGGGTGTTCAGTCTTCATTTCGGCCTGTAGGGTCTCTAGTTGCGGCATGGGGGTCTAGTTCTGTGACCAGGGATTCAACCTGGGCCCCCTGCATTGGGAACTCAGTGTCCTAGCTCCTGGACTGCCAGGGAAGCCTCAAGGCTGGTTTTTCCTGGCTTGAGTCACACATCTATCCCTAAATGACTGTGCCCAATGAAGCTGAATGGTTAATTTGCTCTTATGTTTATCCCGTGGCCACCCCTGGAGCCAGAGGGGTGGTCATTCCCACCCCAAATCACAGGACTGACCAGCATTACAAGAGACAATATTACACCCACACAATATAGGTGGTTTTCCAAGGGAAAGGATTTTGAGCAGGTTTCCAGCTACTCCGTGCAAAGAGAAAATGCACCTCTTGCTCATCCCAAATGTGAGCATCTCTTGTCTAAGGGAGGACCTGAATTAGTTGGGATGGCCGTGGAATGAGAAAGAGTTGGCTACTCCCCAAGGGTCTCTAAATGAACTTCCCAGTTGTTCAATTGTTCTAGCAGAAGAGCACGCACACCTCACTAGCTCTCTGCCATCCAGCAGGGCCTTCTGTATGGAGAAGAGACCAAGGTCATTTTTATTTAAATTTTTATTTTATTTTGGAGTATAACTGATTTCCAATCTGGTGTTAGTTTCAGGTATAGCAAAATGATTCCATTTGGTTATTATAGCAAAGTGATTCATTTATGCATATGTATGTATCTCTCAAATTCCTTTCCCAAATCAGTTATTACAGAGTTTTGAGTTGAGTTCCCAGTGCTCTACAATAAGTCCTTGTGGATTATCTATTTTATATATAGTAGTATGTATTGTGGGAGAAGGCAATGGCAACGCACTACAGTACTCTTGCCTGGCAAACCCCATGGATGGAGGAGCCTGGTAGGCTGCAGTCCATGGGATCGCTAGAAGTCGGACACTACAGAGCAACTTCCCTTTCACTTTTCACTTTCATGCATTGGAGAAGGAAATGGCAACCCACTCCAGTGTTCTTGCCTGGAGAATCCCAGGGACGGTGGAGCCTGGTGGGCTGCCATCTCTGGGGTCACACAGAGTCGGACACGACTGAAGTGACTTAGCAGTAGCAGCAGTATGTATTGTTAATCCCAATTTCCTAATTTATTCTTCTCCCCTCCTTTCCCTTTTAGCAACCAAAAGTTTGTTGTTTTTAAGTCTGTTAGTCTCTTTCTGTTTTGTAGGTAAACTCATTTGTATCATTTCTTAGATTCCACATGAAAGTGATACCGTGATATTTGCCGTTCTCGGTCTGATTTACTTCATTTAGTATGATAGTCTCTGGGTCCATCCATGTTGCTACAAATGGCATTACTTCATTCTTTTCTATGGCTGAGTAATATCCCATTGCATATATATGTACCACGTCTTCTTTATCCATTCATCTGTTGATGGATATTAAGATGGCTTCCCTGCTTGGCTATTGTGAGTGGTGCTGCAATGAACACTGGGTGCATATATCTTTTCGACGTATGGTTTTCTCTGGATACATGCCCAGCAGTGCAGTTGCTGGATCATATGGTAGCAAGGTCCTTATTTGTGGTGGGGGTTAGGGGGTCAGTGCTGCCCTTACAAGGGGCATCCTTCTTCCAGCTCTGTACCCCACTATGGCTGTGACAGTTGGAAACCCCTCATTCTGATGTGGTTGAAGACCCCCTTTTCTGATGTCTGAGTGGCTCATCCTCAACATTCTGAGTCACACTGTGCCTTGGTGACCTCACCAGGGTGACACCCAAAAATTCTCTGACCCTGTGGGTGCTGGCTAGTTAATTACACTAGAAGGAGCAGGCAAGCCCTAGGAGTTGCCCACGTCCACTCTGTGTTGTAGCCTTTTTGTTCATGGGACTCACATTTGAATTCTCAGCTGTCCTGTAGAATACAAGCTTCTTAAAGTCAGGGACTCTTCCTTTTCTTTCCTTTGTTGAATGTGTTAAGTTTCTGGAAAAATGGGGAAGAAGGCTCCCTTATCCTCCTGTCTGCAGTTCTCATAAGCCGACCTTCCCATTTCACATACTTCTCCACCAGGAAGTGTGTATCAGAATCAACATTTTCAAACAAAATTGCCTGTCTCATCCTTTAGGAAATTCTAATTGAGAAGGTAGGAATATTACATTGGATTGGAATGTACATTTTGGTTTTTGAAGAGCTCCACCAATAATTCTGATATACCACCCTCTCTTCTTCCCACAAACCACCTTCAACTGAAAATAATTGTGAAATAATTATCTTTTATGGCTTAGGATAGTCTGGAGCAATAGTGCCTGTGGTTGGATTTCAGTACATCTTCACACTGTGGTATACCATGATTGTGGTGGAAATAATTGTGTAGAAAGGTCAGCCAAGTAGAGTTGCATGTCACTAACCAATTCTAGTCTTATATGTAGAAATACTTACATACAAGCACAAAGAGATCCCTTAACTGGGGGAGGTGGTTCCCCTACTTACGATGACTTAGGCTTAGTTCTGACGAGCTTGAGGAAGGCACTTTCCTACAGTCAAGTCTCCTCCACCCCCATCCCAAACCGCTCAAGGTAAACCACTCCTTTCAAGAACCAGTGGGAACATAACTAAACTGTATGGTTATCTGGTCCCAATACCTAGGTTTTCAATGACAACAAATGAATCAGAATCATTCAAGAAGTCAGGGACCTCTCCCACCCCTGCTCTTCACAGCAGCAGCCCCCCCAAATAAAAGCAGTATTTTCCAGTCAAGCTATTTTCTACATTGCATGTTTATACATGTGGATATTAGCATCTTTGTTGTTCCATTGCTAAGTCACGTCTGACTCTCTGTGACCCCGTGGACTGCAGCATGCCAGGCTTACCTGTCCTTCAGTATCTCCTGGAGCTTGCTCAAACTCATGTCCATTGAGTCAATGATGCCATCCAATCATCTCATTCTCTGTCATCCCCTTTTCCTCCTGCCTTCAACCTTTCCCAGCATCAGGGTCTTTTCCAATGAGTCGGCTCTTGGCATCAGATGGCCAAAATATTGGAGTTTCAGCTTCAGCATCAGTCCTTCCAATGAATATTTAGGGTTGATTTCCTTTAGGACTGACTGATTTGATCTCCTTGCTGTCCAAGGGATTCTCAAGAGTCTTCTCCAACACCACAGTTCGAAAACTAATTCTTCAGCAATCAGCCTTCTTTCTGGTCCAACTCTCATTTCCATATGTGACTACTGGAAAAAACATCTAACATCTAATCAATTAACATCTAACCAAATTCATTTTAGGTGATTTAGATCAGTAAATTAGAATTAACATCTAATCAAATCCATTATTATCAGATTCATACTTGAACTACAATGGTCATCTTTTATAATTTAAGAAAAAACCTTGCCTCATTGAATTCCTTCCCTAACAGTGGAAACCTTTCCACTGAAATACAGCTGTAGAGTTTCTGTGCTCCAGCCTCGCAAGGGCTTTGAAGTCATTGTCTAAAGAAGCCACTCACAACCCCAAGTGCTCTGTGGATTTAAGGTTTACATTGAAAACCACTGAAGCTTTTCTTATTCTGCAGCGTAATAGATCTGGGCTAATTTTAATGTAAAATAAGATTTTAAATCATAAACCATCAGGAAAGCCAAAATAAACAATAAATGGTACCACATAACTCTCAGTTCAGTTCAGTCGCTCAGTTGTGTCTGACTCTTAGTGACCCCATGAATCGTAGCACACCAGGCCTCCCTGTCCATCACCAACTCCCAGAGTTCACTCAGACTCACATCCATCAAGTCCGTGATGCCATCCAGCCATGCCATCCTCGGTCATCCCCTTCTCCTTCTGCCCCCAATCCCTCCCAGCATCAGAGTCTTTTCCAGTGAGTCAACTCTTCTCATAAGGTGGCCAAAGTACTGGAGTTTCAGCTTTAGCATCATTCCCTCCAAAGAAATCCCAAGGTTGATCTCCTTCAGAATGGACTGGTTGGATCTCCTGGCAGTCCAGGGGACTCTCAAGAGTCTTCTCCAACACCACAGTTCAAAAACATCAATTCTTCAGTGCTCAGCTTTCTTCACAGTCCAACTCTGGAAAAACCATAGCCTTGACTAGGCAGATCTTTGTTGGCAAAGTAATATCTCTGCTTTTTAATATGCTATCTAGGTTGGTCATAAGTTTCCTTCCAAGTGCCGGGGTCCAGCCCTGGTGGATCCAGGGAATTCGAAGTAGGGATGGAGTTGGCGAAGAGAGATTAATTAGAAATTTAAAGAGAGATTAGAAGAGAATAATGTAGTAGAGAAAAGGGGGCTGTAATTCCTTGGTTTACACAAGAAGCCAATAAAGTTCCAAGACAAGGAACTTGCACCATCTACGTTAGGCCACAGACGCCCTCCCGGTCTCCAGAAGGAGCAGAGATGCAAAGCACCTCCCCGTTTGGGTCTTAGAAACCCAGGCAAAATTTGTGTTCCAGATGGGAATTCAGCCTGAAAAGGAGAGGGAGGGAGAGGGAGAAAGAGAGAGAGAGAGAATTGACACGGGGGGAGCCAAGCTTGTGCAAAAACCCCATAACTATTTTCAAAAGGTGCTTATATACCCTAAGTTTTATATAATGGAAGATGCAGAGTCATGCAGGGCAGCAGCCCTGACCCTTATCGATACCCGGCTTTCTTTCTGCATATCTTTCCATATACAAAAGGTCTCGGGTGATTTACATTATCTTCTGGCCAAGAGGCCTGTTAACGCTTTATGGCTCTCTTCTTTAATGAATGTTAATCTCATTTTCCCTGAAGTGTTTTTCTTTAATCTGCATCACCCTCAAAACACTAAATAAAGTTATATCCCTGTAGAACAAAGGTGCAGTGGGGTATAACAAAGAAGGTACTTAACTCAAATATCTATATTGCTACTTGTTTTTTCTATAAACCAGCTATATTAATTAACGCACTCCCAGATACACAACAACTAAAGGATATGGAAACTTGACAGAAAGCACTGGCTCCACAATGAAACCCTTAATCAGTTTTATTCTAATGATTTTTAACTCCTCAAAAGGCTCTACATTCCTAGCATTTTTTTTTTTTAGCTTTCTGTATCTCTCGCGGTTGGGAGGCTGTAAGCAATCACATGCGCAGTTGTAAAAGGTCCAGACAGACCTGTCAGGCAAGTTAGAAAGCTACCAGAGGGGTTAGAGCTGAGACACTCCATTTACACCCAGGAGACTTATTAACTGGAGCTCCAAGTTAACTCCTTTTAAGGAAGGTGGTGGGGGACAGCCCCCCTGTAATGTTAGAAGAGTAAGTGGAAAGCATAACAGTAAAGCAGGCAGACTCTGCTTTTGGGGGTAGATGCTCGAGAAAGTCCAGGGGGACCCCTGAGGCCTGATCCTGCCTTTGCGTTTGTCAGGCCCCTTTCCTCATGACCTGCTTTGCCATGGGTGGGATTCCCATGCTGGCTCCCGGCATCCAAGGAGTAAGCGTCTTTTAATTTCATGGCTGCAGTCACCATCAGCAGTGATTTTGGAGCCCAAAAAATAAAGTCAGCCACTGTTCCCCTGTTTCCCCATCTATTTCCCATGAAGTGATGGGACCAGATGCCATGATCTTCGTTTCTGAATGTTGAGCTTTAAGCCAACTTTTTCACTCTCCTCTTTCACTTTCATCAAGAGGCTTTTTAGTTCCTCTTCACTTTCTGCCATAAGGGTGGTGTCATCTGCATATCTGAGGTTATTGATATTTCTCCTGGCATTCTTGATTCCAGCTTGTGCTTCTTCCAGCCCAGCGTTTCTCATGATGTACTCGGCATAGAAATTAAGTAAGCAGGGTGACAATATACAGCCTTGACATACTCCTTTTCCTATTTGGAACCAGAATGTTGTTCCATGTCCAGTTCTCTCTGTTGCTTCCTGACCTGCATATAGGTTTCTCAAAAGGCAGGTCAGGTGGTCTGGTATTCCCATCTCTTTCGGAATTTTCCACAGTTTATTGTGATCC
>SJYQ01004926.1:850983-884230 GCA_006410935.1 Redunca redunca
CCCCCCCGTGCCTCATAATAAGCAGCTCCAGTGATTTCAAAGGAAGCCAGAGAAACTTCCCATCTAGTTCAAGTATGTTTCTACTTCAGGGATCTGACCCCAGGACTTATTTTCTTTAATTTCTCTTGATGCTTTGTGAGTTATATTCCAGTCATTACAGAGAAAGCCACGCAGTGGGAGGGGAAAGTCTTGCTCATTGAGCAGCTTTCTGCACTGAGACATTACAGGAGTCAGGGGCCACAGGATAGAAGGAGATGGACACAGGGAGTGCTTTTTTTCTCACTGTAAGTTGACTGATGTTCTCTGTAAATGATGAATGGATTTGTCCCGACCTATAGCTACTGCATGACTGAGTGACTTCACTTTCACTTTTCCCTTTCATGCATTGGAGAAGGAAATGGCAACCCACTCCAGTGTTCTTGCCTGGAGAATCCCAGGGACGGGGGAGCCTAGTGGGCTGCCGTCTGTGGGGTCACACAGAGTTGGACACGACTGAAGCAACTTAGCAGCAGCAGCATAGCTACTGCCTAAGTGGTCCCCCGTGGGGAAGACGCTGAAAGTCAACTTGTCTGCAAATACAAACCCTCAACCTGTTACTGCATCCGAAATTCTTATTTTCAGAGTTGTTATTTCTGTTAAACTTAGGAACAAACCTCTGTTAAAATGAAAATACTAGAGATTTTTCCTGATCTCTCAGAAGTTCAGCTGAAGTCCAAAGTTAAAACAAAGCCTCCAATTCTTGAGGCTTTGATACAAAATACGCCTCCACATTCTTCACCTCTATCTCATCACCATCAAAAAAGAAATGAAGGAACATCCTTGGTGGTCCAGTGGTTAAGAATCCACCTTCCAGTGCAGGGGGTGAAGGTTTGATCTCTGGTAGGAGAACCAAGAATCCACATTCCATGTGACCAGAAAGAAAAAGGAAATGAAGTGGAAGTTCTTGTTAACTTGGTAGGAAATGGCATGCTCACAGGGGCAGACTGTCTGTAGGGGTGAATTGGGTGCCCTTCTTTGGCAGAGGCCAAGATTGGAGAGCCAGCAAGGAAGGAAAACCAGAATTTCTACTTTCCAGTCGAGCTCATCTTCCAGGAGAGGACCTGTCCTAGGTTACTGAGCAGAAGAGTGGCTGGTCCCAGTTTGTGGTACCTAACTATGAACGGCTGTCTTTAGCATGAAGGGTACCCAGCACAGCTTTTTGGTTTTTTCCTCCTATATTTGGCCTTTAACTGAAATTCTGGGACAGTCTCTATCAACATTTCTTTTTTTATATATTTTAGATAAGAAGTGATTTATTAGAATAGGACTCATGAGGTTTACAAGCAGGCAGGCAGGAAATGCCGTGCCCTGAGAACTTACTGGGCTACAGTTTTACAATCAAAGGAAAAGTGGGAAGGAGGAGGAGAACTTCTTTGTTTTTCTTGAATAGACATGCTTCCATCATCAACTTCTCATCCAGGTTGACCAGGGGAGTTTTCTTGTCCTTCATGGTCAAACTAGATCCACAAATGATTGTTTTCCCTGTGTGCAGAGATCGTGTCCTAGAGATCATTAACTTTCCGAGCTCACTGGACAAGAGGTGGGTCTCATGCCACCATTATTTTACTGTTAGGGGCCTATCTTGTGCTTCTGTTGCATCTTTTGTTGCTAAGCAAGCCTGCTTGGTTTTGTGGTTAAGCAAACCTGCTTTCCTGAATAATCATTAACTTACAGGGCTCTCCCATATTTTTCATGCTTACAATCCCCAAGTGGGATTAACTATGTAGTTGCTTACATGCCTCTTTGTTTTGCTGTTCAGTCTCTAAGACTTGTCTGACAAATAGCCTGTAGCCCACTAGGCTCCCCTCCCCCTGGGATTTCCCAGGCAAGAACACTGGAATGGGTTGCCATTTTCTGTCAACATTTCTTGATCCTGATCCTTTCCCCTCAAGTTGCCCCGGTTCCAGTAACTAAACGTTTCCCTCTTGAGCAGGATGAAGGAAGCAGGGCTGAAATGAACTGTGAGGCCATCCAGAGGCTTGGTGCAAGCACTGCCCTGGTCCCAGAAAGGACAGCCAGGTGCAAGGTGAGTCCAGGGCTTTTTGCAGGGAAGACGGCTGGGTCAGCAAGCCGAGCACACTGCAGGATAGCTGAATGCCTGCTGGGCTTTGGGGAGTAGGGATATTTCACAGTCTTGTTGGAGCCGAGAACATGGAAAAGAACCTGAAGCCCTTGATGTCTGCTGAATTTGGCCAGAGCTCTGTGCTGCTGGCAGGCCCAGCTAGAAATTTGTTTACCCAGGGGACAGAGCATCAGATAAGCTTTGTGGTCGAAGAGTGCCATGATTCTCTCTCTAAATCTTGCAATTAGAGGGAGACAGAAAAATGATCCTATGGAACTTGAGGCTGGTGAAGTTCCGGTGAATCTGAGGCAGAAATTTGCATCTGGGGTGAAACCTTCTTTCATTTATAGAGAAGGAATTCTGAGAGAGAGCAGTTTGTAGGCAGAGTTTTAGAGAAATCAGTGACTCAGAATTAAGATAGAGACCTAGAACTTTGGGATTCTTTGTGCTTTTTTTCCCTGATTTTTTTCTTTTGAATTTTATTTAAATGATCTATATTTGGTAAAAGGAGACTTACAGATATGCAGATTCCTCTCTTTCTTAGCAATACAGGTTCCTCTAGGAGATGAGGATGACTAGGAGATGGGGATGACCTGTAGGTCTGGGAATATATTACTCAGGGTTCCCCAGAGACAAAACCAATAGGAAGATAGATGAATGGATGGAGAGAGAGAGAGTGCTCGCTATTTAGATATACACATATATTTATTTGAAAAAAAAAATTTTATTGGAATATAGTTGATTTACAATGTTGTGCTAGTTTCAGGTACACAACAAAGTGATTCAGCTATTCAGTGTGTACACACACACACACACACACACACACACATTCGTTTTTTTTTTCAGATTCTTTTCTGATATAGGTTATTCCAAAATACTGAGTATAGTTCCCTATGCTATACCGTAGGTCCTTGTTGGTTGTCTATAGTAGTGTGTATATATTAATCCCAAGCTCTTGATTTATCCTGCCTCTCCACATTTCCCCTTTGGTAACAATAACTTTGTTTTCCATATCTGTAAATCTGTTTCTGTTTTGCAAATAAGTTCATTTGTATCATTTTAACATTAGATTCTACATATGAGTAATACCACATGGTACTTGTCTTCCTCTTACTTAAGTTACTATGATCATCTCTAGGTCCAACCATGTTGCTACAAATGGCATTATTTCATTCTTTTTATGGCTGACTAGTATTCCATTTTAGAAGGCAATGGCACTCCACTCCAGTACTGTTGCCTGGAAAATCCCATGGGTGGAGGAGCCTGGTAGGCTGCAGTCCATGGGGTCGCTAAGAGTCAGACATGACTGAGCGACTTCACTTTCACTTTTCACTTTCATGCATTGGATAAGGAAATGGCAACCCACTCCAGTGTTCTTGCCTGGAGAATCCCAGGGATGGGGGAGCTTGGTGGGCTGCCGTCTATTGGGTTGCACAGAGTCGGACATGACTGAAGTGACTTAGCAGCAGCAGCAGCAGCATTCCATTGTATATATGTACCACATCTTCTTTATCCATTCCTCTCTTGATGGACATTTAGTTGCTTCTATGTCTGGGCTATTGTGTGTAGTGACAACATGTGCTGATAAACCAGCTCTCTGTAAGAAAAAATAGAAGCCATAATTTGTATCATTTGCTGATTTCTGCTGTGACTAATTTCTTTTCTGTTTTACAAAAATAAATTTTATTTTTAAATTTATTTATTTTAATTGGTGGATGATTACTTTACAATATTGTGATGGTTTTTGCCATACACCAACATGAATTGTCCACAGGTATACATGTGTCCTCCCCCCGATCCTGAAACCCCCTCCTACCTCCCTCCTCGCCTGTCTCTCTAGGTCGTCCCAGAGCACCAACTTTGGGTGCTCTGCTTCATGCACTGAACTTGCACTGTGTGACCAACTTTTTAAATGTTTGTTTATCGTGGTGAAAGTCACATAACACAAAACATACTATCTTAGCCATGTTTAACTGTACAGCTAAGTATATTCACATTGTTCTGTGGCTCTCACTGTCATCCACCTCCCAAATTTTTCACTATGTCCCTATTAAATACTAACTCCCCACCTACCCCTCAGACCTTGGGATCTACCAGTGTGCTTTCTTACTCTGGCAATTTTTGACCATTCTAGCTACCTCATAGAAGTGGATTCAAACATTATTTGTCTGTACCTAATGTATATTGGAATGCATTTTTAGAGTTAACTTATGTCCGGAGAAGGCAATGGCACCCCACTCCAGTACTCTTGCCTGGAAAGTCCCATGGATGGAGGAGCCTGGTAGGCTGCAGTCCATGGGGTCGCTAAGAGTCGGCATGACTGAGCGACTTCACTTTTGCTTTTCACTTTCATGTATTGGAGAAGGCAATGGCACCCCACTCCAGTATTCTTGCCTGGAGAATCCCAGAGACAGAGGAGCCTAGTGGGCTGCCGTCTATGGGGTCGCACAGAGTCGGACATGACTGAAGCGACTTAGCAGTATGTCCTGCTGTCAGATTCGTTGTTTTTGTTCAGTTGCTCAGCTGTGTCCAACTCTGTGCTCCCGTGAGCTGCTGCACGCCAGGCCTCCCTGTCCTTCACCATCTCCCAGAGCTTGCCCACACTCATGTCCATCAAGTCAGTGATGCCATCCAACCGTTTCTCCTCTGTTGTCTCCTTCTCATCCTGCTTTCAGTCTTTCCCAGCATCAAGGTCTTTTCCAATGAATTGGCTCTTCACATCAGGTGGCCAAAGTAATGGAGCTTCAGCATCAGTCCTTCCAATGAATATTAAGGATTCATTTCCCTTTGGATTGACTGGTTTGATCTCCTTGCAGTCCTAGGAACTCTCAAGAGTCTTCTTCAACACCACAGTTCAAAAGCATCAGTTCTTCAGTGCTCAGCCTTCTTTATGGTTCAACTCTCACATCCACATATGACTACTGGAAAAACCATAGCTTTAACTGCACAGAGCTTTGCCAGCAAAGTAATGTCTCTGTTTTTAATATGCTGTCTAAGTTGGTCATAGGTTTTCTTCCAAGGAGTAAGCGTCTTGTAATTTCATGGCTGCGGTCACCATCTGCAGTGATTTTGGAGCCCCCCAAAATAAAGTCTGTCACTGTTTCCATTGTTTCCCTATCTTTTTGCCATAAAGTGATGAGATTGGACACCATGATCTTCGTGTTTTGAATGTTGGGTTTTAAGCCAGCTTTTCACTCTCCTCTTTTTTCATCAAGAGACTCTTTAGTTCCTCTTCACTTTCTGCCATAAGGGGGGTGTCATCTGCGTATCTGAGGTTATTGATATTTCTCCCAGAAATCTGGATTCCAGCTTGTGCTTCTTCCATCCAGCCCGGCATTTCACATGAATGCACTCTGCATGTAAGTTAAATAAGCAGGGTGACAATATACAGTCTTGATGTACTCCTTTCCCAAACTGGAACCAGTCCATTGTTCCTTGTGTGGCTCTAACTGTTGCTTCCTGACCTGCATACAGATTTCTCAGGAGGCAGGTTAAGCGGTCTGGTATTCCCATCTCTTTAAGAATTTTCCACAGTTTCTTGTGATTCACACAGTCAAAAGCTTTAGCACAGTCAATGAAGCAGAAGTGGATGTTTTTCTGGAATTCTCTTGCTTTTTCTATGATCCAGTGGATGTTGGCAATTTATCTCTGATTCCTCTGCCTTTTCTAAATCCATCTTGAATATCTGGAAGTTCTTGGTTTATGTACTGTTGAAGCTTTGCTTGGAGAATTTTGAGCATTACTTTGCTAGCATGTGAAAATGTGAAATGAGTGCAGTTATGTGGTAGTTTGAACATTCTTTGGCATTGCCCTTCTTTGGGATTGGAATGAAAATGGACCTTTTCCAGTCCCGTGGCCACTGCTGAGTTTTCCAAATTTGCTGACATATTGAGTGCAGCACTTTAACAGCTTCATCTTTATTTGAAATAGCTCAGCTAGAATTCCATCACCTCCATTAACTTTGTTCGTAGTGATGCTTGCTAAGGCCCGCTTGACTTCGTACTCCGGATGTCTGGCTCTAGGTTAGTGATCACATGATCATGGTTATCCAGGTCATTAAGACACTTTTCGTATAATTTTTCTGTGTATTCTTGCCACCTCTCCTTAGTATCTTCTGCATCTGTTAGGTCCATACCATTTCTGTCCTTTATTTTGCCCATCTTTGCATGAACTGTCCCCTTGGTATCACCAATTTTCTTGAAGTGATCTCTAGTCTTTCCCATTCTATTGTTCTCTATTTCTGTGCATTGATCACTTAGGAAGGCTTTCTTATCTCTCCTTGCTATTCTTTGGGACTCTGCATCCAGATGGATATATCTTTCCTTTCCTCCTTTGACTTTCACTTTCCTTCTTTTCTGAGCTATTTGTAAGGCCTCCTCAGACATCCATTTTGCCTTTTCTGCATCTCTCTCTCTTGGAGGTGGTTTTGATCACTGCCTCCTGTAGAATGTTACAAACCTCCATGCAGTAGTTCTTCAGGCACTCTATCAGATCTAATCCCTTGAATCTATTTGTCACTTCTATGTATAATCGTAAGGGATTTGACTTAGGCCATCCTGAATGGCCTAGTAGTTTTCCCTACATTCTTCAATTTGTCTGAATTTGGCAATAAGGAGTTCACGGTCTGAGCCACACTCAACTCCTGGTCTTGATTGTACCTTTTTCCCCCCATGTACTATACACTAGGCCCTGAGCAGCTGTTCCCTTTATACACGGCAGTGTATATATGGAAGTCTCAGTCTCTCGATTTATCCTACCCACCCCTTTCCACCCTTGGCTTCCACACATTTGTTCTCCACATCTGTCTATTTCTGCTTTGCAAATAGGTTTGTCTGTACCATTTTTCTAGATTCCACATACATGCATTAATAGACAGTATTTGTTTTTCTCCTTCTGACTGACTTCACTCTGTATGACAGTCTCTAGGTCTGTCCACATCTCTGCAAATGGCAAAATTTTGTTTTGTATAATGGATGAGTAATATTCCAGTGTATATATGTACCACGTCTTCTTTATTCTTCTGTTGATGGATATTTAGGTTGCTTCCATATCCTGGCCATTGTAAACAGTGCTGCAATGAATATTGGGGTACATGTATCTTTTGGAATTATGATTTTCTCTGGATATATGCCAAGGAGTGAGATTGCTGGGTCATATATTAACTCTGTTTTTAATTTTTTAAGGAGCCTCCATACTGTTCTCCATAGTGGCTGTACTAGTTTACATCCCCACCAACAATGTAAGAAGGTTCCCTCTTCTCCTGCATTTATTGTTTGTAGGTTTTTTGATAATGGCCATTCTGATCAGTAGGAAGGTCATACCTCATTGTAGTTTTGATTTGCATTTCTATAATAATTAGTGATGTTGAGCATCTTTTCGTGTGCCTGTTGGCCATTTGTATGTTGTCTTTGAAAAGATATCTATTTAGGTCTACAATCCACTTTTTGATTGGGTTGTTTGTTTTGATGTTGCGCTGCATGAATTGTTTGTTTTGGAGTTTAATCTCTTGTCAGTTGCTTCATTTGCAAATGTTTTCTCCCATTCTAAGGGTTGTCTTTTCACCTGGTTTATGCTTTCCTTTGCTGTACAAAAGCTTTTACATCTAGTTAGGTCCCATTTGTTTATTTTTGTTTTTATTTTGAGTAGGAGGTGCATCATAAAAGATCTTGCTGCCGAAGTGTTCTGCCGAAGTTTTCTTCTAAGAGTTTTATAGTGTCCGGTCTTACATTTAGGTCTTTAATCCATTTTGAGTTTATTTTTGTGTATGGTGTTAGGGAGTGTTCTAATTTCATTCTTTTGCATGTAGCTGTCCAGTTTTCCCAGCACCATGTATTGAAGAGACTATCTTTTCTCCATTGTATTAATGTATTCTTGCTTCCCTGGTAGCTCAGATGGTAAAAAAGTCTGCCTGCAATGCATAGGACCCTGGTTTGATCCCTGGGTCAGGAAGATCCCCTGGAGAAGGAAATGGCAACCCACTCCAGTATTATTGCCTGGAGAATCTCATGGACAGTGGAGCCTGGTGAGCTACAGTCCATGGGGTCGCAAAGAGTCAGACAGACACAGCTGAGTGACTCACACACTGTGAGCCTCCTTTGTGCTATAAGCAGTTTTAAGCTGCCACCAAGTCACTAAGTTAGGAAGAGAAGCATGCAGTCATCTCTAACACATCTGTGTCATCTAGCTCCAACACACTGTGGGTTGGGAACCAGTATTTGAGACCACACAGGTGCCAGCTATCATCCTCACTACTGCCCTTGAGTGGAGTGGAAGGACTCATTCTGGGGGTGTAGATTTTCGTGGCAAGTGTTTTGGAATGTTTTCTAAAATCAAGTTGCCCTCCCTGGTTCTAATAGTAGCATCTTCCCTGGTTATCTATGGCAGCAATCCCCAGCCTTTTTGACACCAGGATCAGTTTTGTGAAAGACAATTTTTCCAGGAACCAGGGTGGGGAGATGGTTTCAGGATGATTCAAGCTCATTACATTTACTGTGCAGATGATGATGATGCCAGTTCCACCTCAGATCATCAGGCATTAGATCCTGGAGGTCAGGGATCCTTGATCTGTGGGATTTGGGGGTTCAGTCCCACCTCTCATGTGTGTTCAATTGTGCAGTCGTGTCCAACTCTTTGTGACTTTACGGACATAGCCTACCAAGCTCCTCTGTCCATGGAATTTTCCTGGCAAGAATACTGAGCTGGGTTGCCATTTCCTCCTCCAGGGGATCTTCCCAACTTGGGGATCGAACCTGCGTCTTGTGCATCTCCTGCATTGCAGGCAGATTCTTTACTGCTGAGCCACCAAGGAAGTCCCACCTCTCGTGTGAACATTTATCAAATCAAAGGTTCTTTGAGCTGAAGACCTTATGGGTCCTCTTCCCCATCCATTCATTCCAAGATGAGGCAGCTGAAGCTCAAAACAGTGAGGGGATTTTGTGACAACAGTCCATGATGTCAGAGATTTGACTCCTGGCTCTTTACCCAGGCATGTGTGTGGGTGTGAGAGAGAGAGAGAGAGAATGAATGAATGTGTTTATAATTGCAGTTTGCTGCTCCTCAAGGATGGACACAGGGGCCCTGCCTCCGAGTGACCCAGAGGGAGAGCTCAGAATGGATTGTTCTGGGTGGGGTAGGGTTGGGCATCCGCCCACCAAGGTCGAATGCATTATCCTCCCCCCGACTTCTGCTGGGAGAAGAGAAAGAAGGAGCAGCCTAAGAGGACGGGAAATCAGGTTCTGGCCAGAAAACCACAGTGTTTGCCTCAGATGGAACAAACATTGACAGAACTCCTCTCTGGAGGTCAGAGTGTAAATTACCCGGATCAAAGGGAAGCTCTGCCTGACACCAGGCTGTGTAAGAGGCAGAATTGCATGTCACTTTGTAAAACTGTAGGGATTTTCATGTGTTCATTTTTGATGGAAGGCGGAGGTGGTGGCAGAGTTGGCTGCAACAGTGGTGACCAAAAGGGTGAGTGTTTGGAAAGGAAGATGCCCATTTTCCCCTGAAAAACAGAGGGTGCCTCTGCCTAATGTCACTGTGGGGGAGAACACCTAGAAAAAGCATCCCTGGTAGCTGGTTTTGAGCAAAAGTACAAAAGAGCTGAAGGCTGAGACGTGATGAATGGCTGTTGTTGAGAACTGTGGAGAGGCAGATGATTTTTTTTTTCTCTCTGCATATTGATGGGATGCTGAGAAAGGTTGTAGTGGGTTGTGAATGATAAGGATTATCAAAGATGGAAACTAAATTGTCTGAATCAGTAGTCTCCCCATTGCCATCCAACTCACGTCTTTTCTCCTGTTTTTATAAAACACCGACCACATTCTTGCCCTTTAAGGAGGTCCTTCTGAAAAGCTGCCATTTTCCACCCGTGGTACTCAGCCCAGCAGAGCCCTGACGAGCTCCTAAGGATGGAGCTCCTAATTGTGGATATTCCTGAGAACCTGTAGGAGGAACTCGGGACCCTCTGTGGGTTGTGTGGGCCCACGTGTAACTTTTCCAGTGGACTACAGTGGAGTGACACTGGCTTTGTCATGGAAATGTCTTGCTTTACAGTCTCAAGTAGAGAACAGAGCTATAGGAAAGCCAAGTCCTACTTACATGATGAGCTTAAGTATCAGCCTTCCTCCTTGTCAAGGCAGCCCCCCTTCCAGTGCATCTGGCTAAGGTGTAGGTGTAGCTTCAGTCTCTCTGCAGGGGGCGCTTTGTCATACTCCTGATTTGAGAACTCTCCCATCCCTCCGGATCAGATCGTACTTTCCTGCTGGCCACTCATAGCCGCACCCTGCCCTGGGTACCAGTGGAAGGAGGGGTGTGCAGTTAGTCACGGCTCCCCTCCCTGCCCCGTGACATTAGTGTCCACACCAGCACCACACAAGGCAAAGTGTTCACAGAGCGTTTTGTTAGACTCAACAGGGGAGAGCATCACTAAGTAGGACTCCTCTTAGTTCATGGACGAAACTTAACCCACCACGGACAATAATAATCACTTGCTTTCAGAATGAGGAATTTATTTACTGAAATGGAATAATCTTCAATATATATTTTCAAATATGTAAAGTATCGAGTAGTATTGTTATGTGTGTGTGTGTTCTCTGAATACCCTGAGGCAACCCACTCCAGTGTTCTTCCCTGGAGAATCCCAGGGACAGGGAAGCCTGGTGGGCTGCCGTCTATGGGGTCGCACAGAGTCGGACATGACTGAAGCGACTTAGCAGCAGCAAGCAGCAGGCTATTCATAAGGCCTTGCATTTTTTGGTTCAATAATTGAAACCTAAGCTCTGTTTCAGACATGACTGAGAGACTGAACTGACTGACTGAAGCTCTTTTTCAATGGTTAAAAGGGACTCCCTATACCTTCTCTCTCTTCTTTTTTGTTGAGGCTTAATTGACATTGTACAGTCAACTGTTGAACAATGTGATTAAGGGCACTGACACCCACCTCCCCCAACACACACACACACACACACACACGCAGTCAAAAATCTGCATGTAACTTCACAGTTGGCCATTCCCATCTGTGGGCTTGTATCTGCATCCATTGGAGTCTGTGTTTTTGGGTTCTGTATCCATGGATCATGTAGTGTATATTTAGTGAAAAAAATCTATATACCTGTACTGTTCAGATCTATGCTGTACAAGGGCTGAGTGTGTTAGTTTTAGGTGTACAACATGACGATTTGATACATGTATAGACTGTGAAATGATTACCTCAGTAAATTTAATTGACTTTCATCACCACAGTTATAATTTTTCTTGCAAGAAGAACTTTTAAGATTTATTTTCAACAACTTTCAAACATGTAATACTGCATTGTTACTATTGGCACAATGCTTGACATTATCACACCCCCAGGACTTATTTATTTCATAACTAGAAGTTTGTACTTCTTAACCCTCTTTACCCATTTTGCCTACCTCCCACCCCTGTGCCTCTAGCAATCACCAACCTGTTCTCTTATCTCTGAGTTCAGTTTCTTTTTAGGTTCTATCTGTAAGTAAGATGATACAGTATTTGTCTTTCTCTGTCTGACTTATTTCACTTAGCATAAAGTCCTCAAGGTTCATCCATGTTGTTCCAAATGGCAGCATTTCCTTCTTTTTTATGGCCGAATTTTAGGTAACACCCATCATATTACATCTACTTTATCCATTCATCTGCTGATAGATACTTAGGTTGTTTTTGTATCTTGGCTATCGCAAATAATGCTGCAATGAACATGAGGATGCAGAGAGCTTTTCACGATAGTGATTTTGTTTTCTTTAGATAAAAACCCATACATGGGACTGCTGGATCATGTGGTAGTTCAACTTTTAATTTCTGGAAGAACTTCTGTGGTGGCTACACCAATTTACATTCCCACCAACAGTGTACAAAGGTGCCCTTTTATCCACATCCTCTTTAATACTTGTTATTTCTTATCTTTTTGATAATAGCCATTCTAACTGGTATGAGGTAATATCTTGTGGTTTTGATTTGCCTTTCCCTGATGATTAGTGATGTTGACTTTTTCATGTTGATGTGAGTATTTGTTGACTATTTATATGACTTCTTTTAAAAATTATCTATTCAGTTCCTTGGTATATTTTTGATTGTATATGTTTTGGAGTTTTTTCCTATTGAGTTGTGTGTATTCTCTGCCTTTTTAGAGGGTATTAACCCCTTATCAGATTAGTGATTTGCAAATATTTTCTTCCATTCAGTACGTTGCTTTTCTTTTTTTTTTTAATTTTTATTTTAACTTTGGTTTACTTTACAATACTGTATTAGTTTTGCCATACATTGACGTGAATTCACCACGAGTGTACATGCGTTCCCAAACATGAATCCCCTCCCACCTCCCACCCCCTACCATCTCTCTGGCTCCTCCCCATGCACCAGCCCCAAGCATCCTGCATCCTGCGTCAGACATAGACTGGCGATTCGTTTCTTACATGATAGTATACATGTTTCAATGCCGTTCTCCCATCTCACCCCACCCTCTCTCTCTCCCCCAGAGTAGGTTGCTTTTCATTTGTTGATGATTTCCTCTATTGTGAAGAAGCTTATTATTTTATATTTGCTTTTCTTACCTTTGCTTTTGNATCTCACCCCACCCTCTCCCTCTCCCCCAGAGTAGGTTGCTTTTCATTTGTTGATGATTTCCTCTATTGTGAAGAAGCTTATTATTTTATATTTGCTTTTCTTACCTTTGCTTTTGGTGCCAAATTGAGAAAATTATTGCTGAGACCAATGTCAAGGAGCTTACTCACTATCATTTCTTCTAGGAGTTTTATGGTTTCAGGTCTTACATTCAAATTTTTAACATACTTTGAGTTTATTTTTGTGTATGGTATAAGATAGTGATCCAGTTTTATTCTTTTGCTTGTTGGTTCTCCTGTTTTCCTGACATTGTATTTTGAAGAGACGATCCTTTCCCTGCTATATACACACGGTTCCTTTGGCATAAATTAATTGACCGAATATGCACATGTTTATTCCTGGGGTCTCTGTTCTCTTCCATTGATCTGTGTGTCTGCTTTTATGCCGATACCATATTGTTTGATTACTGTAACTTTGTAATATGGTTTGAAATCAGGAAGCATAATGCCTCCGGGTTTGTTCCTGCTCCAGTTCCTTTGACTGTTTGGGTCTTTGTGGTTCCATACAAATGTTAGAATCGTTTGTTCTATTTTTGTGAAAAAATGCCATTGTAGGGATTGCACTGAACTTGTAGCTTGCTTTGAATAGTCAGACATTTTAATAATAATTATTTCCATCCAGCATCACAGAATATCTTCCCATTTATTTTTGTCTGTATTTTCTTTTATCAATGTCTTACATATTTCAGTGTACAAGTCTTTTGCCTCCTTGCTTAAATTTATTCCTAAGCGTTTTATTCTTTTTGATGCAGTTGTGATTGGGATTGCTTTCTTAATTTTTCTTTCTGATAGTTTATTATTTATGTAAAAAAACCAGGTTTTTATATGTTAGTTTTGTATCCTGCAACTTTACTGAATTCATTTACTAGTTCTAATAGTTTTTTAGTAGCACCTTTAGAATTTTCTACATATGGTATCATGTTATCTGCAAACTATGACAGTTTCGTTTCTTCCTTCCCAATTTGGATTCCTTTCGTTTCTTGTCTGATTGCTGTGGTGAGGACTTCTAGTACTATGCTGAATAAAGGTGCAAAAGTGGACATCCTTCTTCCTGATCTCGGAGGAAATGCTTTCTGTGTTTCACCACTGAGAATGTTGTTGGCCATAGGTTTGTGATTATGTTGAGGTATGTTCCCCCTGCACCCACTTTGTTAATAGGTTTTAGTGTAATGGATGTTGAATTTTGTCAAAAGCTTTTTCTGATGCTGTTGAGATGATCATATGATTTTCTTCAGTTTGTCAATAGTGTCACATTGAGTTGCAGATACTGATCCATCCTTGCATCCCTGGAACAAATCCCATTTGATCATAGTGTAGGATCATTTTAATGTATTTTTGAAAAGGTTAAAATCATTGGCTGAGGACCTACTAAAAGTCAGGCATGTGGGAGGCTCTTTACATACATGACCTCATGGGCTCGATGCAGTGCTCTGGGCAGCTATTATTATTTGCATCTCATAGCTTTCTATTCCAGAACTATCTGACCCAAAGCTTTGCCCTTTCTGTTAATCTAGTCTGCCTCCTGCTAGAATTAAGGCCAGACTGTCACCATGCAGGGCTACTAGGAAAGTCACATTTCTGCAAGTAAAGATGACACATTTCCCGTTGTCACTACTAATATCATTCTGATAGTTTTTGTAAAAAGATAGAAAGACTACAGTAATGGAGTGAGCAAGCCCCTGAGGTCCTGGGCAAAAGTCTCAGCTCTGAAATTTACTATTTGTATGACTCTGATAATAACAGCAGTCATGGACTAAATTGTGTCTCTCACCCCATTTCACAGATTCATATGTTGAAGCTCTGATGGGTTCTTTGGGAGGTAATTAGGACCAAGTGAGGTCAAAGGTGGGCACCTTAGTCTGACGGGATTAGTGTCTTATGGGAGACACTAGAGAGCTCTCTCTCACCTGTGCAGGCACAGAGCTAAGGCATGTGAGGACACAGTGAGGAGGTCAGCAAGAGAGCCCGCACCAGAAAATGAATCTTTTGGCACCTTCTAGTGTCCGTAACTGTGAGAAGATAAGTTTCAGTTGTCTGAGGCACTCAGTCTATGGAATATTGCTATGTCCTTCCAAACAGACTGATAGAAGAGCCAACACCATCATAAGCATTTTGTAAACATCAGCTATTCTGGTGTACACCTCTGAGGAAAATACTGCATTATCATCATCTAAGTAATACAGCTGTGGTGCTGAAGAAGACTCTTGAGAGTCCCTTGGACTGCAAGGAGATCAAACCAGTCAATCCTATAGGAAAACAACCCTGAATATTCCTTGGAAGGACTGACGCTGAAGCTGAACCTCCAGTACTTTGGCCACCTGATGTGAAGAGCCAACTCATTGGAAAAGACCCTGATGCTGGGAAAGACTGAAAACAGGAAGAGAAGGAGGCGACAGAGGATAAGATGGTTGGATGGAGTCATCAACTCAATGGACATGAGTTTGAGCAAATTCCAGGAGATAGTAAAGGACAGGGAACCTGGCGTGCTGCAGTCCATGGGGTCACAAAGAGCTGGACACGACAGCAGCTGAGCAACAATAACATGATACTTCTCTCGCCTAAAGCGAGAGAGACCAGAGACCTTGGTAGTGAAAAGTAATTCAGGCACCAAAAAATAAGTGCACATATCAATGGAAAGAAAATCAGTAATTTCCCTGTGCCAGGACAAAGGAGACTGCCTGCAAAGGGACACAGAGAAATTTGGTGGGGGGTTATAGAAATAATCTATATTTTGTTTTAGATCATAGTGGAGTTCCATGGTTATATATATTTGTCAGAACTCATTGGACTATATAGCTAAAATGAGCACATTTTATTATATGTGATTTATAACTCAGTAAAGGTGATTGAAAAATCTTTAAGAAAAATAAAAGATTCTTATTGTTAAAAGAAAAAAAAGATAACTAAAGTCAGATCACTTGGGTCTGAATCCCAGCTTCATTACAGATTCATTGTGTAATTCTGATTAAGTTACTTGATCTCTCTGGGTCTCTCAGCCTCTAGCTCCTCATCTGTTAAATGGAGATAAAATGTTCTCTTAATATATATTTTAAGACTGTCATAAAAATATTTTGCACTGTTTTATTTATACATTCATCCAACAAATGTATGATGATCACCTTCTACATGTCATGCACTGTTCTAGGTGGGAAGGATGGACCCAGCCTTCGAAGGGTGGTATTGTTCAGTTGCTGAATCACATCTGACTCTTTGTGACCCCATGGACTGCAGCACTCCAAGCTTCCCTATCCTTCACTACCTTCCAGAGTTTGCTCAATCTCATGTCCATCGAGTCGTTGATGCCATCCAACCATCTCATCCTCTGTCACCCCCTTGTCCTGCCGTGATCTTTCCTGGCATTGGGGTCTTTTCCAGTGAGTCAGCTCTTTGCATCAGGTAGCCAAAGTATTAGTGCTTCTGCTTCAGGGCTGGTTTCCTTTAGATTGACTAATTTGGTCTCTTTGCTGTCCAAGGCCATACACAAAATAGATGGGGTTCCTGTCCTCCTGGAGCTAATTTTCCAGTGAGGATAGGGGAGACCATTGACAAATTAAAACAATATAACTGTGGATAGAAATGGAAATGTGTTATGAATTAGTATAGACAAAGTAATGCAGTTAGCTAGGGAATAAATTAGAGAGTGTACCCAAGGAAAGGGTGCTGAACCAAGGGTGACTGAACCAAAATTTAAGGTGGAGTAGGAGGACGATGGTGAGATCACTCATCTAGAGCCAGACATCCTGGAATGTGAAGTCCAGTGGGCCTTAGAAAGCATCACTACGAACAAAGCTAGTGGAGATGATGGAATTCCAGTTGAGCTCTTTCAAATCCTGAAAGATGATGCTATGAAAGTGCTGCACTCAATATGCCAGCAAATTTGGAAAACTCAGCAGTGGCCACAGGACTGGAAAAGGTCAGTTTTCATTCCAATCCCAAAGAAAGGCAATGCCAAAGAATGCTCAAACTGCTGCACAATTGCACTCATCTCACACGCTAGTGAAGTAATGCTCAAAATTCTCCAAGCCAGGCTTCAGCAATACGTGAACCGTGAACTCCCTGATGTTCAAGCTGGATTTAGAAAAGGCAGAGGAACTAGAGATNTGGGAGAAATATCAATAACCTCAGATATGCAGATGACACCACCCTTAAGGCAGAAAGTGAAGAGGAACTAAAAAGCCTCTTGATGAAAGTGAAAGAGGAGAGTGGGAAAAGTGGGCTTAAAGCTCAACATTCAGAAAACGAAGATCATGGCATCTGGTCCCATCACTTCATGGGAAATAGATGGGGAAACAGTGGAAACAGTGTCAGACTTTATCTTTTTGGGCGAAACAGTGTCAGACTTTATCTTTTTGGGCTCCAAAATCACTGCTGATGGTGACTGCAGCCATGAAATTAAAAGACGCTTACTCCTTGGAAGAAAAGTTATGACCAACCTAGATAGAATATTGAAAAGCAGAGACATTACCAACTAAGGTCCGTCTAGTCAAGGCTATGGTTTTCCCTGTGGTCATGTATGGATGTGAGAGTTGGACTGTGAAGAAGGCAGAGCGCCAAACAATTGATGCTTTTGAACTGTGGTGTTGGAGAAGACTCTTGAGATTCCCTTGGACTGGTTTTGGACTGCAAGGAGATCCAACCAGTCCATTCTGAAGGAGATCAGCCCTGGGATTTCTTTGGAAGGAATGATGCTAAAGCTGAAACTCCAGTACTTTGGCCACCTCATGTGAAGAGTTGACTCATTGGAAAAGACTTTGATGGTAGGAGGGATTGGGGGCAGGAGGAGAAGGGGATGAGATGGCTGGATGGCATCACTGACTCGATGGACGTGAGTCTGAGTGAACTCCGGGAGTTGGTGATGGACAGCGAGGCCTGGCGTGCTGCGATTCATGGGGTCGCAAAGATTCGGACACGACTGAGTGACTGCACTGAACTGAACTAAAGAGGAGATGGAGGAGGAGGCCATGCAAAGATCTGAAGCACAAGAGCTCCTGGCAGAAAGAATGACACATGCAAAGGCCCTGAGGCTGGAATGACCTTGAATAGTAAGGAATAAAAAGCTCAGAATGACTGGAGAGGAGTGAGCAAGCTGAGAGCCAGGAGCAAGGAAAATGGTTTTAGGTCTGAGGATGGCAGGGATCAGTGGCTTTTCAGGGATTATAAAGGCCATGAGAAGCCACTGGAAGGTTTACGAAGGGGATTAAGAAGACCTGACTTCACCTCACAACGATCACTCTATGCTGAGGAAAATTAGCTGTAGAAGAAACAATTGTAGAAGCAAGGAACCTCATAGGAGGCTGTTGTAGCAGGACAGATGCTGAGGGCTTGGACAGTACAGGGTGGTGGCCTTGGACCATGATGTTGGCCTTGGAGAAGGAGAGAAGTGATGATTCTGGACATATACTGGTGATAAGCTCTTACCAGTGTATTGGATGAGGGAAAAGAGAGAAAAAAATATGCATCAAGAATGACTCTTGTGTTTTTGGCTTGTGCTACTGGGCAGATGTTGGTGTCTCTTGCAGTAAAGGAAACTCAGGCAGAAAATTAAAGAGTTCTGCTTTAGACTTGAAAATATGGACCTACAGATTAGACAACCACATGGAAATGGTATGTGTGTAGGTGGATCTGAGTCTGGAGCTCAGGGGCAAGTTGAAACTAAAGATAGAAGGCAATGTCCATAGCAGTGTAAAGTGTACTGTTACTGCACCTCCTTGAAATTGCAGTGGGCACCATCTCTCCTGTCTCTCTCCAAGGTCTAGTTCAGTGTCTCTAGGTGCCTACACGAAGCAAAGTCTAGGGACCGGGAAGGGGAGGCAAATATAGAGATGCTTCTCAATAGACACTGATAGCCAGTCACCACATTCCGGTGAATAACTCCCTTTCCTGCAGGATCATATATATGTTCAGACTCCTTCTAACCCCCTGTTTTTCAGGTCATATGTTAAAAGTCACCTTCTCAGAAACACCTTCTCTAGCCTCGCTATCTAAAATAGGTCTCCTCTCTTGGTTTCCAACCCTACTGCACCCTTTCCTTACCCAGCACACTGTTAATTTCATTCCTATCATTTATTTATAATTATTAGTTTATGTTTTTTATTTCTCCCCTCCATTGTGGGAAGAATTAGACTGTATCATGGAAGGAGCCCTACATGTGTGGTCATCACTATCAGCCAGAATTCACACCATGCCTGGCACATAATAGGTGCTCAATAAATGCTTGTTGAAGTGAATGAGCTGCTCTTGCCAGAGACACCATGAGTGGATTAACTGATGCTCTGAGCATGGACTGGAGTGGCCATTACTCCAGATCATCAAGCCCTCTGCCCAAGAGGAATGGGTTTGATTTTGTTCATAATAAAAACATTTAACATGAATTCTGCCCTCTCAATAAAATAGTCATACTCATAGGAGCTGAGAGTAGAATGGTATTTGCCAGGAGCAGGGACATCTGTAAGTCATGTCTGACTCTTTGTGACCTCATAGACTGTAGCCTGCCAGGCTCGTCTGTCCATGGGATTTCCCAGATAAGGATACTGAAGTGGGTTGCCATTTCCTTCTCCAGGGGATCTTCCCAACCCAGGAATTGAACCTGCATCTCCTGCATTGGCAGATGGATTCTTTACCACTGAGCCACCAGGAAAGCCCAAAAGGGACATGGGAAGTGGCTATTCAATGAGTATAAACTTCCAGTATGCAAGATGAGTCAGGTCTAAGGAACTGCAGTATAAAGTCCACACAGGGAACAATCACCGGGTAGTGTAGAGACAGATAGCATGGCAGAATCCCAAGACACATAGGCGAGGGGCGCCATGGGCATCCATCACTGAGCAGGATGGCATATACACCCTTATCAGCAGAATCATGGCCCAGAGATGGGTGGATCCACTGTAAGTCCCTGCTAAGCTCCTGAAATGGAAGATCTATGTAAGTGTTTTGAGTTATTCTCTTGAGATGTCAGGGCCAGCAAGCTGAAAGCCCATGTGGCTGTTTGCCAGCTGCCAGGTTTAAAATCTAGTACCTTCCACGGAAAGTGAAACAGAAGATATTTAAAGGTTTCTAATCAAGAACTGTCCCCTGCAGGGGAAGGCTATTTTTATGTTCCATGCCAACAAAGTGGAGAGTTCTGGGAATGCAGCATGTACCCAGCGTCTGGGAGAGGAATGGGAAGCTCAGTGCTAGCTCTCCTAAAAACAAGGCTGAAAATATCACAGAGCTCTGCTTCCCGGCAACATCTGTCCTCCAACTCTCTTGAGAGCTGGGAAGAAGGGACAGTGGGCCCAGTAAAGAAAATATGCAGTGAAGTGGCAGTAAAAGTTATAAAGGGAAGTTGAAACGGTTGAGACTTCTGTTACTCTTAACTAAAGGGTATTCTTTTCTTTTTAGTTGAAGTATCGTTGATTTACCATGTTGTGTTAGTTTCTGGTGTACAGCAAACTGATTCAGTTATATATAGATTTGTTTTTATATTCTTTTCCATTGTGATTTATTTTAAGGTATTGAATATAGTTCCCTGTGCTATACAGTAGGACCTCAGGGTTTATCTGTTTCATATATAGTAGTTTGAATCTGCTAATTCCAAATTCTTATTTATCCCTCCCTCACCCCCTTTCATTGAGTTAGACAAGGCTGTAGTCCGTGGGATCAGATTGGCTAGTTGTCTGTGATTGTGGTTTCTGTCTGTCTGCCCTCTGATGCCCTCTCTCAGTGCCTACCATCTTACTTGGGCTTCTCTTACCTGGGACATGGGGCATCTCTTCACAGCTGCTCCAGCAAAGTGCAGCTGCTGCTCCTTACCTGGGACATGGGGTAGCTCCTCTCGGCACTTACTCCTTGGAAGGAAAGTTATGACCAACATAGGCAGCATATTAAAAAGCAGAGACATTACTTTGCCAACAAAGGTCTGTCTAGTCAAGGCTATGGTTTTTCCAGTAGTCCTGAATGGATGTGAGAGTTGGACTATAAAGAAAGCTGAGCGCTGAAGAATTGATGCCTTTGAACTGTGGTGCTGGAGAAGACTCTTGAGAGTCCCTTGGACTGCAAGGAGATCCAACCAGTCCATCCTAAAGGAAATCAGTCCTGGGTGTTCTCTGGTAGAACTGATGTTGAAGCTGAAACTCCAATACTTTGGCCACCTGATATGAAAAGCTGACTCATTTGAAAAGACCCTGATGTTGGGAAAGACTGAGGGCAGGAGGAGAAGCGGGTGGCAGAGGATGAGATGGTTGGATGGCATCACTGACTCAATGGACATGGGCTTGGGTGGACTCCAGGAGCTGGTGATGGACAGGGAGGCCTGGCGTGCTACAGTCCATGGGGTTGCAAGAGTTGGACACGACTGAGCAACTGAACTGAACACCCCCTTTCCCCTTTGGTAATCATGTTTGTTCTCTATGTATGTGAGTCTATTTCTCTTTTGTAAATAAGTTTGTATCATATTTTATATTCCACATATAAATGATATCATACAATATTTTTTTTCTCTGTCTGACTTATCTTTACTATGATAATCTCTAGGTTCATCCATGTTGCTGCACATGGCGTCATTTCATACTTCTTATGGCTGAGTAGTGTTGTATATATGTACTACATCTTTATCCATTCGTCTCTTGATGGACATTTAGGTTGTTTCCATTTCTTGACTATTGTGAACAGTGCTGCTATGAACATAAGGGTGCATGTATGTTTTCAAACTATCATTTTCTCCAGATGGATGCCCTGGAGTAGGATTGCTACTTCATATGGCAACTTATTTTTAGCTTTTTAAGGAACCTCCATACTGTTTTCTATAGTGGCTGTACCAATTTACATTCCCACCAATAGCTTAGGAGGGTTCCTAAAGGGTATTCTTAGGAGAATGGATGCTTTTGAACTGTGGTGCTGGAGAAGACTCTTGAGAGTCCCTTGGACTGCAGGGAGAGGTGAGATGATTGATGGCACTACCCACTCAATGGACATGAGTTTGAACAAACTCCAGGGGATAGTGAAGGACAGGGAAGACTGGAGCACTGCACTTCATGGAGCCGCAAAGAGTCAGACGTGACTTAGCAACTGAACAACAAAGTATTAATTTATGCATGTGAATTAGCCATTAGGGAGGCATGAAGACAAAGGGAAAACCTGTCCAAATTTCCATTTTTCTAGAGGAGGTCAGAGTTCATAGTGTGAGAGAAATCATGATCCATGCAGGGAAATGTTAGAATTTACTACTCTTTTGAAATATTGTTTATGCCTCTCTTTAGTCTGATGAGAAATTATCTCTTTCTCACTAAATAGTGTGATAAAGTGCTAGAAACATCTGCATATATCAGTCACAGTATTTTGAAAGGAAAACCAGGAAAGAGAGGGCTTAGGACTTTGCAGCCTGAGTTTCCAGGAAAGAGGAGCTGGTGACCCTCCCGGCCCAAACCTTGCTGATATTTGATTGTTTGAGAGCCAGAAAATGGGGAGCAAGTGATGTGTATAAGCTGTTGTCTTGTTGGCACTGGTGTCTGACACCAAACTGGTAAAAATGAGAGTAGAACCTTTTCCTTGAGGTGTAAGAATAGTTATCTGTGAAATGCTGTGTGGTTATGTTTTCTTTGTTGTGCTTTGTGGGTTATAATTTTCCCTCTTCTCTCCACTACTACCCACAAAAGAAAAAAAAAAGAGAGAAAATAATTCCATCCTTGAAAGTCCCAGTGCAAAAGTAAAAATTAAAAATGGCCAAAAGTATTAATCAAAAGCATGTATAACCATGACCAACATGATTTTCAAAGTAGAAATAGGTTCTATGTGATGGGGGTTAGAGCTGTGGGAGAATCCCTTTGTTTTTTAGCTAAAAGCCAGTTGTAGCTCCCCTACCCTGAGGCCTCCTACCCCGACCTGTGACCCTGTTGCAGTCACTGGTGGGCCATCCATCACTGCGGGCAGATGGGGGCGGGGATGCTGCAGGCCCAGCTTCATCCTGCCTGCTGGGGAGGGTGATGGATGGGTGAGCATTATGGCAGGTGGGTGAGTATTCTGTCATGGTGGCAGGACAAATATTCTCATCATCACCAAGGCTCATGAGCAGCACAAGAAAAATTTGTGAGGATTTTAAAACATTCTGTCTCTCAAACTGCTGTGTTGTTTTCTTGTCAGCAGTTCCCGGGGTGTGTGCAGATCTTGGCAAGCAGGCAGACTGGGTGGGTGTGAAGGCTTATGCCTCCAGGACACGACGGGGGTTACCTGGAGGGGAGCCGTGAAAGCGCCGGGCTGGCCCCTCCCTGCATTCGACGTTTAGAAAGTTTTACTTGGCCTTGGATTGGGTAACTCAGAGATTTACAATGATCTACATCTTCCAAAATAAAGACTTGGGTCTGAGTTATTAACTCTAAGTAAAAAACAGCCTTGGGGATCCATCTCAGAGTCACACTTAAGGAAGAAAGCCAGCTTTCAGTGCTGCTTGCAGACACAGGGTGGGTGTAGGCAAAACTGCTCCTTGGAGGAGATCCATGGACTTGAGCAAGTGTACAGAACCCATCTTCTTGATGTGTTTTCCAGGGCTATTTTGGAAAGCAAATATAAAAAGACCAGGTAGGTTGATTTTTAATTTTACTAATGGGGACATTAGTACAGAGAAGCTGAATCATCTTCACATTACTTACAAAAGAACAATAATAAATCAGCACCATGGGTTTGCCTCTCACAATGAGGGCCTTCTGTTGGGGAAGCATTCTCTCCATCACTGGAAGTTTGCCTGTGGATCCTGAACAGCAGTGGAGAAGGCTATAGACTGAATGTGTGTCCCCCCGCCAGACACACACCCAAATTCATTTGTCAAAACTCTGATCCCCATTGTGAAGATATTTGAAGATGATGTCTTGGGGAGGTGATTAGGTCATGGGGTTGGAGGCCTCATGACAGAATTAGTAACCTTACAAGAAACTACACAGATATCTTTCTTCCTCTCTGCTTGCTGTCATTTGAGAATTTGAGAAGACAATCATCTATAATCCAGGAAAAGGGCCCCCACCAGACACAAGATCTGTCAGAGCTTTGATCTTGAACTTCTGAGCTTCTAGAACTGTGAAAAGGAAGCTTCTTGTTGAAGCCTCCTTGTTGTTCAGTTGGTAAGTCATGTCTGACTCTGTGACCCCATGGACTGCAGTACACCCAGCTCCTCTGTCCTTATCTGTGTCCCAGAGTTTGCTCAATTCATGTCCCTTGAGTCAGTGATGCCATCCAACCATCGCATCCTCTGCTGCCCCCTTCTCCTTTTGCCTTCCATCTTTCCCAGCATCAGGGTCTTTTCCAATGAATTGACTCTCTGCATCAGGTGGCCAAAGTATTGGAGCTTTAGCATCAGTCTTTCCAATGAATATTCAGGGTTGATTTCCTGTAGGATTGACTGGTCTGATCCCCTTGAAGTTCAAGAGACACTCTCGAGTCTTCTCCAGCACCACAATTCAAAAGCATCAATTCTTCAGCACTCAGCCTTCTTTATGGTCCAACTCTCACATCCATACATGACTACTGGAAAAACTATAGGCTTGACTATGTGGACCTTTGTTACCAAAGTTGTTCTCTGCTTTTTAATACACTATCTAGGTTTGTCATTGCTTTCCTTCCAAGGAGCAAGCATCTTTTAATTTCATGGCTGCAGTCACCATCTGCAGTGATTTTGGAGACCAAGAAAATAAAATCTGTCACTGTTTCCACTTTTCCCCCTTCTATTTGCCATGAAGTGATGGGAGCAGATGCCATGATCTTAGTTTTTTTAATGTTGCATTTCAAACCAGCTTTTTCACTGTCCTTTTTCACTCTAAAGAGGCTGTTTAGTTCCTCTTCACTTTCTGCCTTTACAGTGGTATCATCTGCGTATCTGAAGTTATTGATATTTCTCCCAGCAATCTTGATTCCAGCTTGTGCTTCATCCAGCCTGACATTTCTCATGATGTACTCTGCATATAAGTGAAATGAGTACGGTGACAGTATACACCCTTGACGTACTCCTTTCCCAATTTGGAACCAGTCCATTGTTTCATGCCTGGTTCTATCTGTTGCTTCTTGAACTCAATACAGTTTTCTCAGGAGATAGGAAAGGTGGTCTGGTATTCCCATCTCTTTAAGAATTTTCCACAGTTAGTTATGATTCACACAGTCAAAGGCCTTTAGCATAGTCGGTGAAGCAGAAGTAGATGTTTTTCCTGGAACTCCTTTGTTTTCTGCATGATCCAACGAATGTTGACAATTTGATCTCTGGTTCCTCTGCCTCTTCGAAACCCAGCTTGTACAATCTAGCACTTCCTGATTCATATCCTGCTGAAGCCTAGCTTGAAGGAATTTGAGTATAACCTTGATAGCATGTGAAATGAGTGCAATTATATGATAGTTTGAACATTCTTTGGCATTACCCTTCTTTGGAATTGAAATGAAAACTGACCTTTTCTAGTCCTGTGGCCACTGCTAAGTTTTCCAAATTTGTTGGCATATTGAGTGCAGCACTTTAATAGCATCATTTTTTTAGGATTTGAAGTAGCTCAACTGGAATTCCATCACCTTCACTAGCTTTAATCATAATAATGCTTGCTAAGGCCCACTTGACTTCACACTCCAGATTGTGTGACTCTAGGTGAGTGACCACACGATCATGGTAAGACCTTTTTTGTATAGTACTTCTGGGTATTCTTACTACCTTTTCTTAATCTCTTCTGTTTCTGTTAGGTCCTTACTATTTCTGTCCTTTATCATCCCCATCCTTGATTGAAATATTCCCTTGATATCTCCAGTTTTCTTAAAGAGATCTCTAGTCTTTCCATTCTGCTGTTTTCCTCTATTTCTTTGCCTTGTTCTTTTAAGAAGCCTTTGTTATCTGTCCTTGCTATTCTCTGGAGCTCTGCATTCAGTTTGGTATATCTTTCCTTCCTTCCTTTTTGTTGACTTCTCTTCTTTCCTCAGCTATTTGTAAAGCCTTCTCAGACAACCCCTTTGCCTTCTTGCATTTCTTTTTCTCTGGAATGGTTTTGGTCACCGCCTCCTGTACAGTGTAATGAACCTCCATCCATAGTTCTTCATGCACTCTGTCTACAGATCTAATCACTTGAATCTATTCGTCACCTCTATAACCATAAGAGATTTGATTTGGGTCATACCTGAATGACCTAAAATGACCTAGTGGTTTTATTCCTACTTTCTTCAACCTGAGCCTGTTTTGCAATAAGGAGCTCATGATCTGAGCCCTAGTCAGCTCCAGATCTTATTTTTGCTGACTGTATAGAGCTTCTCCATCTTTGACTGTAAAGAACATAATCAATCTGATTTCACTATTGACCATCTGGTGATCTCCATATGTAGTGTTGTCTGTTCTGTTGTTGGAAAAGAGTGTTTGCTATGACCAGCATGTTCTCTTGACCAAACTATGCTATTCTGCTATTATAGCCCTAAGAAAGAGAGGGCTGAAGAAAGGTCTTGATTATGGAGTTGGCCTCCAGAATCCTTAGTTCCCTTTCACCCTGGATTTGTGTGTGCTTTTAACTGACTCTTACATAGATTTTTTTGTTGGATGTTGGACTATATCAAGGAGACAATAAAAGATTTATCAGCGCCTCTGTGACTTTCAGCTACTTTCAAGGTTACCAGTTGTCCTTCATAAAAATACTCAGCTGTGGAAATGGTGGAGACAGTAATTAAAAATATGTCAGTAGGACATAATAAAGACCATCTGGGACAAGCCCACAGCTAATATTATACTCAACAGTGGAAGCTGAAAGCTTTTCTTCTAAGATCAGAGAAAAATATGCCCATTCTCACCACCTCTAACATTACATTGGAAGTCGTAGTCATGGCAATTAAGTAGAAAAAAAGAAAAGGTAGCCAAATAGGAAAAGATGAAGTAAAATTATCTGTTTCCAGATGACTTGATCTTAAATATAGAAAACATAAAGACTTCACTAAAAACCTATTAGAACTAATAAATGAATTCAGTAAAGTTGCAGAACATAAATCAACACATGAAATCCAGTTGTGTTTCCATATACTAACAACAAACTATCCAAAAAAGAAATTTAAAAAAACTAGCACTTTACAATGGCATCAAGTACAACAGACTTCTTAGGAATATATTTAACCGAGGAAGTGAAAGGTTAGTACCATGAGACATTGATGAAAAAATTAAAGAAGGCACAAATAAATGGAAAGATACCCCATGTATATGGGTTGGAAGAATTAATATTGTTAATATGTCCATACTACCCAAAGCCACATACAGGTTTGATGCAGTTCCTGTCAAAATTCCAATGGTACTTTCATAAAAGTTTTAAAAAATCCTAAAGCTTGTTAAGGAACCACAAAAGTCCCCATGTAGCCAATGCAATCTTGAGCAAACCAAACAAGGCTGGCGGCGTCACTCTGGCTGATCCCCAGCTCCTGGTCTTTATGTCCTGTGTGGTGCCCTCCCTTTGGGTGTGTGCAGGGCCTGTGACTTCTCACCGGTGAAATATTGTAAAGGGATAGGATTGCACTTTCTTGATTAGGTTAGATGAGACTGTAGCTTACTTCTTACTCAGGGGCTTCCTCTATTGTCCTCTTGGCTTGTATGCTTTGATGAAGTGAACAGCTGGAGCAGGCCACTTGGTACAGAACTGAGGGCAGTCAACAGCCAGCTAGGAACTAAGGGCCTCAGTTCATCAGCCTGCCAGAGACCGATCTTACCGTACCCACATGACCTTGGAAATAAGGTCAAGCCTTCAGATAAGACCCCAGCCCTGGCCAGTTCCTCAGTTGCAGCCTCTTGACAGTCCCTGAAGCAGAGAAGCCAGCTCAGCCATGCCCAGACTCCTGCCCCATGGAAACTGCAAGACAGTAAACATGTCTTACTTTGAGGCAATAAAGCAATGCACATGTATCAGCTCATAGTTTACTAAGTCATTAGTAATTATACAGTTATTACTAGGTATGCGATACGTTGTTATCCAGCAGTAGGTAGCTAGCACATCAGTCTAAACTATTAATATTTGTATTTGGATTAATTTACCGATATTCAGAGGTGCTCCAAGTACCTCAATATCTTCTTACCCAAGGGGCTCCCTGAGATAGTTACTCCTAGAGTTGTTTAGGCGCTAAGTTGTACCTGACTCTTTTGTGACCCTTGGACTGTAACCTGCCAGGCTCCACTGTCCATGGGATTTCCCAGGCAAGAATTCTGGAGTGGGTGATTATTTCCTTCTCCAGGGGATCTTCACGAACCAAGGATTGAACCCATGTCTCCCGCCCTGGCAGGCGGATTCCTCTCCACTGAGCCACCAGGGAAGCCCAATTACTCTTAAAGTACTTACTCTGAAGGCTAATAACTTATTTTACCCTCAGAGCAGGCAGTGAGCTTCTTGATTCTTGCCGCATTTTATCATATGGAAGGTGTTTTGTTTTGCTTGGCTTGATTTGTTTTGTTTTTAAAGCTGATGTTGCTGCCTCATTCAGGTAAGAAGGCAGATTGGCAGGCATCTTTTTATTTACAGCTCTCCAGTTGTTCCTAATGGGCTGCCAGGGTTGAGAACCATAGATCAGAGACAGATTATGTAATTGTCTGGCACTTCTTTGAATGGTAGTTTTTTCCCTGTTTCCAACATTCAGAGGTTCAGAAATATTGAAGTTCACTCTCAGAGTACCCAGCTACACAATTGAGAAATGTTTTTAATAAAAGAAAAAGACATTTCAGTGTCTGGTTTGAGTTTTCTCATTTTACTGGATAGGAAGAAATGAAATGCCAGGCCATCCGGTTCATGCATGGCCAGCTGGCAAATGGGGAGTCATCACTTAGGGACACAGTGATGCAGCCAACTCATGATCCCTTAGTGGGGAGCAGGATTAATTGGAAAAACACAGATAATCAAAAAGTTTCATTTCAGTTTCTTGGTTCAGCCTCGTCTCTGAGCCTTTAGCAAAAGCTGAAGAAAGCAGACAAACTCATGGGGCTTTACCCCTTCACTCTACTCAGGCTCCACTGCCAAAGACAGCAAGTTCTATAGACATGAAGGGGACGGAGGCAGGGGTAAAGAGGCAGGAGAGGAGCCAGAGGCTTTTTAATCCCCTCCCTGGAGGAAAGGCATCTGGATAACCCAGAAATGATTGACCAAGTAGTTATTTTCTTGCATGTTGTTTGTATAAGATTGGTGAGCAGATATAAGATGGGAAGCAACATACGCAGGGATGTTTCCTAGAGTCCAGGAGAGTTGGAAGCTAGGAGGAGACTGGATCTTCATACACAGAGCAGATAGCTTTGGACAATGGCAGTTCAGCTATTGCAGGGTGTTAGCCGTGGAAGAAACTGTCCTGGAGGTAAGAGTTTCCATGAGGCCAGCAGCTGACAGGACAGAACCCATGGAGTGATCCCCTTGGTCCCTGTGGTTGGCCAAGGCTGGAGTGAGAAGTTAGACCAGGATGCAGAGGAAGAGGTGGCGGCCTGGGTGATGAAGGCAGTCATCCTTTGCTTCTTTCTCTTCATGTCTCCGGTACTCACCATTCTGGGTACATTCTGTCTTCATCTCTTCATTTTTCCCTCAGCAAGCATTCAGTTAGTTTCACTTAGAAATCAGAGAGGGAAGCGTCGATGTTCATTAACAGATGAACGGCTAAAGATGGTATGGTACATATATACAGTGGAGTATACGACTCAGCCACAAACAGGAGTAAATTTGAGTTCATTGAAATGAGGTGGATGAACCCAGAACCTGTTATAGAGGGAAGTAAGTCAGAAAGTGGAGAAGGAAATGGCACCCCACTCCATTACTGGAAAATTCCATGGACGGAGGAGCCTGGTGGGCTGCAGTCCATGGGGTCGCTAACAGTCGGACACAATTGAGCGACTTCACTTTCACTTTTCACTCTCATGCACTGGAGAAGGAAATGGCAACCCACTCCAGTGTTCTTGCCTGGAGAATCCCAGGGGCAGGGGAGCCTGGTGGGCTGCCATCTGTGGGGTTGCACAGGGTCGGACACGACTGAAGCGACTTAGCAGCAGCAGCAAGTCAGAAAGAGAAAAACATTATATATTAATGCATATATATGGAATACAGAAAAATGGTACTGATGAACCCATCTGCAGGGCAGGAATCGAGACACAGACATAGAGGATAGACTTGTGGCCTCAGCAGGGGAAGGAGAAGGTGAGATGAATCAAGAGAGGAGTGCTGACACGAATACACCACCTCGTGTGAAATAGCTGGCTAGCGGGAGCCTGCTCTATAGCACAGGGCGCTCAGCCTGGGTTCTGTGATGACGGAGAGGGTGGGAGGAGGGCTCAGGAGGGAGGGGATATATGTATACTTACGGCTGATTCACGTTGTTACACCGCAGAAACCAACACAACATTGTAAAGCCGTTATCCTCCAATTAACAATAAATTTTAAAAAATAGATGTTGAACTGAGGGGGGAAAAATTCAGAGATGAGGTCACAATAAGCCCTGCCCTCAGGGATCTCACCAATTAGGGAAGGGGACAGAAACAAGAGCTAAACAGAAAGAAAACTGGTCAAACCCTAGAATGGGAGTGTGCCCCCAAATGCTATGGGATCACAGAAGGAGGGGTGATTGATTGCAGTCAGGGGGTTCAGGAAGGCTTCACAAACCAGGGTCCAGTGACGCTTAGCTGTTTTGCAGTGTCCTTATAACACTACTGCAGTGTAGTCTTAAACATGGCTAAGGTGGTAAACGCTACGGGTTTCTTTTTTTAACCAAAGTTTTTAAAATGATGCCTCACAAGACTTTCCAGTTGAGGTTAGCCTGGATAACCTAAGGCTTCCCAATAGCTACCCACTTCAACACTATAAAATTTTGAAGAATTACAACAGTTGCTATGGGAAATGAGAATCATGACAAATTTTGAGCAGATTCTGAAACTTGGATAAGATTTTTTTGAGACAGAGGGTACAGAGAGAGACCAAGGTAAAAAGCATGGGAGTAGTATAAACCAGAGACATTGGATGCTGAGTGAACTGGACCAGTGTGGCTTAGGATGAGGGGGTGTAAAGCAGGAGGAACTGAGATATGGTGATTTCTTTTCATTGAAGTAAAGTTTATATAACAAAGTTCACTATTTTAGCTATGGTAAGGTGTAATTTTTTTCTTTAGTATATTCATAATGTTGTGCGAACACCACGATCTAATTCCAAAACAGTTTTACCACCCCAAAAGAAAACCATTTCCCATTCACCCCAGCCTCTGCCGCTGCTAAGTTGCTTCAGTCATGTCCGACTCTGTGCGACCCCATAGACGGCAGCCCACCAGGCTCTCCCGTCCCTGGGATTCTCCAGGCAAGAATGCTGGAGTGGGTTGCCATTTCCTTCTCCAGTGCATGAGAGTGAAAAGTGAAAGTGAAGTCACTCAATTGTGTCCGACTCTTAGCGACTCCATGGACTGCAGCCCACCAGGCTCCTCCATCCATGGGATTTTCCAGGCAAGAGTACTGGAGTGGGGTGCCATTGCCTTCTCTGACCCCAGCCTCTGGCAACTACTAATTTAATTTCTGCCCTTTTCTTTTCATCCTCCTCTTCTGGGATTCTCACTGTGTGTATGTTAGTAAGCTCAGTGGTGTCCTGCGGGCCTCTTAGGCACTGTTCATTTTTCTTCATTCCTTTTTATTTCTGTTTCTCAGACTGGATAATCTCACTTGACCCATCTGAAGTTCACTTATTATTTATGAAGTTGCCTGTCGAACCCCTGTAGTGAATTTTTTGTTTCAGTTATTGTCTTTTTCCCTTCCAGAGTTTTCCTTTGGTACCTCTCTATGATTTCTCTTATTGATATTCCCTATTTGGTAAAATACTGTTCTTATGGATTCTGGTTTATTTACTGTTCATATACTTCTGCATTGCTTAAAAGGAGAAGCTTCAGGGTTTCCTCTTGACCTTCCCTGCCATCACAGTCTTAACTGTGAGGTTCAGGGGTCCAGTGTCAGGCCCCAAGAATGTCTGTTCCAACCACATACTGGGGAGCTGGGGAAATAACTGCAGAATGGGTTCACAGACCCGTGCGATTTACTGTGACATGGACTTGGGCCAGAACACTATTTGCAGTGGGACCCCACCCCCAGCTCCTACAAGCATCCCCTCTGACTGATACTCTGCTGTTATCCAGTCCTATAAAGGCTTTAGGATTTCCCCTTCTCTGGGGCATATTTACACTAGTGAGCACCTGTAGATAACTAGGAAGATTTATAGCATCCTGTAATGTTACCACAAGATTTTCTTCAGAATTCTGACCCCCTCTTTAGTCAAAGGACTTTATGAACTGTCTCAGGTCTTATAATCAGTTGAGGGACTGTTACTAACTCCTAAGGGCTTCCCTGGTGGCTCAGAGGTTAAAGCATCTGGCTCCAATGCGAGTAGATCCGGGTTCAATCCCTGGGTCGGGAAGATCCCCTGGAGACGGAAATGGTAACCCACTCCAGTATTCTTGCCTGGAGAATCCCATGGATGGAGAAGCCTGGTAGGCTACAGTCCACGGGATCGCAAAGAATTGGACATGACTGAGCGACTTCACCTTCAAGGCAGAGACTCAAGGCAGGCCTCTGTTTGAGAAAGATACACACACACACACACACACACACACACACACACATATATCTAATATGTATATTTACATACATATATATATGTAGTAGGGTGATGAGAATAAAGGTTGTAATAGTGGGCATTTTATTTCATGTATGTGATGGTGATAGTATGGTGACTGAGCTACAAATGAATAATATAAATAAGATAAGTGTTATTACAATATAAATTAGGATTTTTATAGTTGGATTATACAATATAATGGCTGTAATTCATCCTATATGGGCAATTGATGAGTAAGCTATGATTTTTCATAGTTTGGTTTGCTTTAGACTGGCTCAGTTCGGTTCAGTCGCTCAGTCTTGTCTGACTCCTTGTGACCCCATGAATCACAGTACACCAGGCCTCCCTGTCCATCACCAAGTCTCAGAGTTCACCCAAACTCGTGTCCATTGAGTTGGTGATGCCATCCAGCCATCTCATCCTCTGTTGTCCCCTTCTCCGCCTGCCCTCAATCTCTCCCTGCATTAGGGTCTTTTCCAATGAGTCAGCTCTTTGCATGAGGTGGCCAAAGTATTGGAGTTTCAGCTTCAGCATCAGTCCTTCCAATGAACACCCAGGACTGATCTCCTTTAGGAAGGACTGGTTGGATCTCCTTGAGTCCAAGGGATTCTCAAGAGTCTTCTCCAACACCACAGTTCAAAAGCATCAATTCTTTGGCGCTCAGCTTTCTTCACAGTCCCAACTCTCACATCCATACATGACCACTGGAAAAACCATAGCCTTGACTAGATGGAGCTTTGTTGGCAAAGTAATGTCTCTGCTTTTGAATATGCTATCTAGGTTGGTCATAACTTTTCTTCCAAGGAGTAAGCATCTTTTGATTTCATGGCTGCAGTCACCATCTGCAGTGATTTTGGAGCCCAAAAAAAAATAAAGTCTGACACTGTTTACACTGTTTCCCCATCTATTTCCCATGAAGTGATGGGACCGGATGCCATGATCTT
>SJYQ01004926.1:884619-899465 GCA_006410935.1 Redunca redunca
CTCTTCTTAATATCTTCTGCTTCTGTTAGATCCATACCATTTCTGTCCTTGATCGAGCCCATCTTTGCATGAAATGTTCCCTTGGTATCTGTAATTTTCTTGAAGAGATCTCTAGTCTTTCCCATTCTGTTGTTTTCCTCTATTTCTTTGCATTGATTGCTGAGGAAGGCTTTCTTATCTCTCCTTACTATTCTTTGGGACCCTGCATTCAGATGCTTATATCTTTCCTTTTCTCCTTTGCTTTTTGCTTCTCTTCTTTTCACTGCTATCCTCCAATTAATAGTATGGATATAAATATTAATAATATTAAGTTTAATGGACGGTAAAATTCGGTGCAATACTGGTGTGAGTTTGTGTCCTGTTAATAAAACTGTCTGCTATTAATGAGAATTCAGATATGGAATGGAGAGAGTCTTAGTTTTTGATTAGAGCTATTTCTATGACTGTTAATGCTGTTGGGGGTAAAGATTTTTTATAGTTCACTGGCTGGAATATAATGGATTAACAAGAGCAGCTATTACAAATAATATTGATGTGGTGGCTTGTGTCGGAAAATATTTAATGGATGCTTCTATGGCTCATGGATTAAACTTTTTTATTATGATGGGAATAATGGCAACTGTATTTATTTCGAATCCGGTTCAGATAAGCAATCGATGTGATTAGTTATTACAAGTATGGTTCCTGATATAATGGTTACAATAATGATAAAGATGATAGGATTTGTTAGTATGGGAAGGATATAAAACAGCATTTTGGGGGTATGGGCTGACTAGCTTATTCAGCTGACCTTACTACAGAATGTAGTGTTCTGCAGTAGCAGGAAGAATGTTTAAATTCTTAAGGGTAGGTTCAATTCCTATGATTCTAGAAAGAGTTTAAACCTCTGTTATTTACTCTATCAAAGCAACTTGTGTCAGACATGTTTCTTACATTGTGGGGGGATGCTTGATGTTATGATAGGCAGTGAGACGTGTCCTATGCACAGGGCTAGTGTTCCTAGTAGGAAATTTTTTCAATTTGTCGAAAAGTTGATCACACCAGAATCAAGGATTGTTGTTGTTCAGTTGGTCAGTCATGTCCGACTCTTTGCAGCGCCATGGACTGCAGCACACCAGGCTTCCCTGTCCTTCACCATCTCCCAGAGCTTGCTCAAACTGATGTCCACTGAATTCGTGTTGCCATCCAACTAGCTCATCCTCTGTCATCTGCTTCTCTTCTTGTCTTTAGTTTTTCCCAGCATCAGGGTCTTTTCAAATGAGTCAGTTCTTCGCATCAGGTGGCCAAAATATTGGAACTTCAGCTTCAGCATCAGTCCTTCCAGTGAATATTCAGTGTTGATTTCTTTTAGGATTGACTGGTTTGATCTCCTTGCAGTCTAAGGGATTATCAAGAGTCTTCTTCAACCCCACAGTTCAAAGGCCTCAATTCTTTGGTGCTCAGCCTTCTTTATGGTCCAACTCTCACCTTACATCCATACATGACTACTGGAAAAAACTTAGCTTTGACTAGACAGACCTTTGTCAGCAAAGTAATGTCTCTGCTCTTTAATATACTGTCTAGGTTTGTCATAGCTTTTCTTCCAAGGAGCAAGCATCTTTTAATTTCATGGCTGCAGTCACTGTCTGCAGTGATTTTGGAGCCCAGTAAAATAAAGTCTCTCACTGTTTCCATTGTTTCCCTATGTATTTGCCATGAAGTGATGGGATTGGATGCCATGCTCTTATTTTTTTGAATGTTGTTTCTTTTTGAAAATTTATTTATTCGGTTGTGCCAGGTCTTAGTTGTGGCATGTGGGATCTAAGTCCCTGTCCAGGGATCAAACCCAGGCCCCCTGCATTGGAAGCACAGAGTCTTAGCCACTGGACCACCAGGGAAGTCCTAAATGTTGCATTTTAAGCCAGCTTTTTCACTCTCCTCTTTCACCTTCATCAAGAGGTTCTTTAGTTCCTCTTCACTTTCTGCCATAAAGGTGGTGTTATCTGCATTATCTGAGGTTACTGATATTTCTCCCAGCAATCTTGATTCCAGCTTGTGTTTCATCCACCCTGGCATTTTGCATGATGTACTCTGCATATAAGTTCAATAAGCAGAGTGATAATATACAGCCTTGACGTACTCCTTTCCCAATTTGGAACCAGTCCATTGTTGCATGCCTGGTTCTAACTGTTGCTTCTTGACCTGAATACAGGTTTCTCAGGAGGCAAGTAAGGTGGTCTGGTATTCCCATTTCCTGAAGAATTTTCCACAGTTTGTTGTGATCCACATAGTCAAAGGCTTTAGTGTAGTCAGTGAAGCAGATATAGATGTTTTTCTGGAATTCTTTTGCTTTTTCTATGATCCAGTGGATGTTGGTAATTTGACCTTTGGTTCCTCTGCCATTTCTAAATCCATCTTGTATATCTGGATGTCCAGTTCTTGGTTCACATACTGTTGAAGCCTAGCTTGGAGGATTTTGAGCATGATCTTGCTAGCATGGGAAATGAGTGCAGTTGTGCAGTAGTTTGAACATTCTTTGGCATTGCCCTTCTTTGGGATTGGAATGAAAACTGTCCTTTTCCAGTCCTGTGGCCACTGCTGAGTTTTCCAAATTTGCTGGCATATTGAGTGCAGCACTTTCACAGCATCATCTTTCAGGATTTTCTCTAGGTGAGTGATCACACCATTGTGGTTATCTGGGTTGTGAAGATCTTTTTTGTGTAGTTCTTCTGTGTATTCTTGCCACCTCTTCTTAATATGTTCTCCTTCTGTTAAGTCCGTACTGTTTCTCTCCTTTATTGTGCCCATCTTTGCATTAAATGTTCCCTTGGTATCTCTTAATTTTCTTTAAGAGATCTCTAGTCTTTCCCATTCTATTTCTTTCCTCTATTTCTTTGCATTGCTCACTTAAAGACTTCCTTATCTCTCCTTGCTATTCTTTGGAACTCAAAGATAGGATGCTCGACTTCACTGTAAACAGTGTAAAACTGTTTTTACACTGAAAAAACTAGAACAATGGAAACACTATAAACAATAGTATTTTGATAATAAAGTTGGTTGTATATAGTTCTAGTGTTGGGGGCTGTGGAATTCTCCTAGAAAAATGATTATTTTGGAAAATTCTTTTATGATGATGTTGGCATATTCCGTGAAGAAAAATATAGCGAATGGGCCTGCTGCATACTCTATGTTGGAACCCGATACAGCTTCAGATTCTCCTTCTGTTAGGCTGAAGGGGCTTCAGTTAGTTTCTGCTAGAGTAGAGATGAGTCGTATTATGGCTAGGGTTCATGATGGGAAGGTTATTCGTAGATGTCCTTGATAGGAGCGTTGAGAGCGTAAAGGATGCATTACTTTTGTTTCGCTGTCTTTGGCGTGCTGGGTGCATTGCTGCGTGAGGGCTTTCTCTAGTTGCAGCGAGTGGGGGCTGCTCGTCACTGTGGTGTTTGGGCTTCTCTCTCTGGCGGCTTCTCTCGTTAGGGAGCACAGCCCCTGGGGCACGCAGACTTCCGCAGCTGTGCGCAGGCTTGGCTGCTCTGCACTATGCGGATCCTCCCGGAGCAGGGGTCTAGTCCAGTTCTCTGCGCTGGCAGGCGGATTCTTAACCACTGAACCACCAGGGAAGTCCCAGGATGCATTCATTAGAAGGACTGGTAAAGAAGAATCGCTAGCATCACTTCACATGAAATTACTGGTGCCGTTGCTCGCAGAGCTCCAGTCAGGGCACATTTTGCATTGGAAGCTCATCCAGATCAGTGTCTAGGCTCAAGCCTGGACAGTTAGGCTTGACGCGTCTGATGTAAATATCAGTAATACTCCTCTAGGTTTTTGTTCCTGAGGGGGTGAGGTACAGGCTGCCCACTCCAGTATTCTTGCCTAGAGAATTTTATGGACAGAGGAGCCTGGTGGGCTACAGTCATGGGGTCACAAAGAGTTGGACACGACTGAGCGACTGACAGTACTTTCAGGAGATACAGGTCAGGGAATTCGTATGGTTAGAGCTAAGATGAGGGCTAAAGTGGGTGTGATAAATACGGACGGAAATGGAAGATGTAGCTGGTCATGGTGATCCTTTAATGAATAATTTGACTACATCAGCAATAGGTCATAATAGGCCACATGGTACAACATTATTTGGTCCATTTCAAAGTTGCATGTAGCCTAGAACTTTTCATTTGATTAATGTGAGAAATCCCATGGCTAGAAGAATAGGGATAACAAGTATTAAGTTTACTCATTATAAAGTAAACATTTATAAACTCATTATAAAAATTTTGTTAAGGAGAGGATTTGAACCTCTGGCTGTAAAGGTTTAAACTTTGTGCAGTTACCCAGCTGTGCTTCTCTAACAAACTCTGTTCTTGGGTAAGGTTTTGTATATATTAATTAAGATTATATCATTAATTAGTTTTAAGACACTTTAAAAATGTAGACCTTATTTCTCATGTCCTTTCACACTGGGAAAAGTATATAGTATATAGTAGATAGAAAGTATATAGTAGATAGAAAGTGACCTGGATTATTTTGGTATGAGTTCAGATTACGTAGGACTTTAATCATTTAACAAATGAATCTTTAATAGTATACTATTGGGAAGTCCTGGTCCAGCATTGAGATGGTTAATCATTTATGACAAATACATTGTTGATATGAACTCTAGAATAGGATTGCACTGCTATCCCTAGGGTAACTTGTTCCATTGATCAATTTTTGGATCAATGAGTGATATCGGGAACCCAAGGGAGAGGAAGGGGATGAGGTCAGTGAGCAACAGGATGGAGGAGGGAGGAGGAAGAGGAGGCAGCAAGATGGGCCCTGCCGCAGCAGCAGCCTCAGCAGCAGGTGGGAGGCTGGAGGCAGTGCTGGTGGTGGCGGCGGTGGCCGTGGCCTGGTGGCCGGGGGCAGAGTCAGCGGTGGCTGCCGTGGCCGTGGCAACAGCCATGGGGACTTGGAGCTGAGAGGAGCTGCTGCTCGAAACAGCGTGTCTTTCCCAGGATCAGGGTCTTTTCCAGTGAGTCGGTTCTTCCCATCAGGTGGCCAGAGTATTGGAGCTTCAGCTCCACTATCGGTCTTTCCAGTGAATATTCAGGATTGATTTCCTTTAGGATTGACTGGTTTGATCTCCTTGCAGTCCAAGGGACTCTCGAGAGTCTTCTCTAGCACCATGATTTGAAGGCATCAGTTCTTAGGCACCCAAGCTTCTTTATGGTCCAACTGTCACATCTGTACATGACTACTGGAAAAACCAAAGCTTTGATTATATCGACCTTTGTCAGCAAAGTGGTATCTCTGCTTTTTAATATGCTGTCTAGGTTTGTCATAGCTTTCTTTCCAAGAAGCGAACGTCTTTTAATTTCATGATTGCAGTCACCATTTGCAGTGATTTAGGAGCCTAAGAAAATAAAGTCTGTCAGGTTCCACTTTTCCCCCTTCTATTTGCCATGAAGTGGGACTGGATGTCATGATCTTAGTTTTTTTGAATGTTGAATATGAAGCCAGCTTTTTCACCCTCTTCTATCACCCTCATTAAGAGGCTCTTTAGTTCCTCTTCACTTTCTGCCATTAGAGTGGTGGTATCTGCATATCTGAAGTTGTTGATATTTCTCCCAGCAATCTTGATTCCAGCTCGTGACTCATCCGGCCCAGAATTATCACATTAGCTTGGGACAGTTTAATACAGAGATGCTTCTTTAGACTCTTTAGTGTGTCATTGGGCTTCCCTAGTACTCTGATGGTAAAGCATCCACCTGCAATGCAGGAAACCCGAGTTCAGCCGCAGGTCAGGAAGATCCCCTGGAGAAGGAAATGGCAACCCACTCTAGTATTCTTGCCTGGAGAATTCCATGGACAGAGGAGCCTGGCGGGCTACAGTCCATGGGGTCTCAGAGTCGGACACGATTCAGTGACTTACACACACATACAGTGTATCATTAATTAATTATGTATTCTGCTGTATAACCTATTGTTCTTGATGGTAGATTCATTTTGGAAAAATTCACTTATGTGTGTGATTTGGGAAATCACAGAACTATATACAGAGTATATTAGAACATAGACTTTGGAGTCAGATGTATCTTGGTTCCCATATTTTATCATATATGATCCTTCATCTCTGACAACAGAAATGGTAATATCTTGTTTTAAAGGATTGTTTTGAAATTTAAATCAGCTAACATATATCTTCAGTATAGTACCTGTTCAATAAACGTTATTACTTAAATTTTGTTTAGTAGAAATCAGTTTAGAGAAATATTCATCTAGAGTATTTGAACATTTTCTGCTGTCAAATGTTAGTATTCAAGATAAAAACAAACTTTGTATATTTATGGAGTTGGTGGTAAAAAAATGAAATGCCATTCTCATTTTCTTCCCATATCAGTCTTTTCATTAATAGACATGTGCTATTTACTACCAGCCACTAGGTACATGTCATTATTTAAAGTTTTAATGGACTATTTTAAAGAGCAGTTTTAGGTTTACAGAAAAATTACACTGAAAATATAGTTTCCATGTATGCCTCCCCCCACCGTTACACAGTTACTTCATCTTACATTAGTTTGGTGCATTTGTTATCGCTGATATGCCAGCATTTACAAGTTATTAACTGAAGTCCACAGTTTATGTTGCAGTTGGCTCTCTGTGTTGTGCAGTTCTGTGGGTGGGATTGTCTTCTTTCACTTAGCAATGTATGTTTAAGGTTCTTGTGTGTCTCTCCATGGCTTGATAGCTCATTTATTGCTAAATAATACTCTGTTGTATAGATAACTTTTGATTTTGATTTTAATTAAAGTTTACTCCCTCAGGAGTACCAGCAGCTACTTGTGGCTAGTGGCTACCATCCTGGAAAATGCAGATACAGCACATTTCTCATTGTCTCAAAAATTTCTACTGAAGAATGCTGGTATCAACCAAAGCCCAATTCTCCAATTATCTTCACTGTCACAGAGAACTTACCTGTTAGCACAGCCTCAATTTGTCCTTAAGCCTACATTTTTAGTGCTTTGGCTTATGCTGCAAACCTAAACTTGACATAATTCACAATCCTTTATTCCCCCAAAGAATTAGCCTTTCCAGATGCTGCCCTTTATAATATGGTTTCCTATCAGGGCATCATCTTTTACTCCATTCATCCTGTCCCTAAAATCTGGAGTCATCTTTTTCTTTCTTATTTTTTCTCTACAACTTTTGAATATTTATCAAAGGTAAGCAGGTCTCAGAGCTAATAACTGGCGGAGTTTAGATCAGAAGGTAGAACTCCTTTTTCTAGTTCTTTCTTGGGATCTCCACTAGTTGGGGCTGCTTTTCCAATAATTTTGAAGTTGCAGTCACTTTTGAAGAGTTTATTGGCGATTGTGTACTATGTGATTTATAAATCAAGACTGTAAAGGCTATAGCTATAGAGTTAATAAGTAGTGAGGTACTCATTCTTTTAAACATCAGAACTTGAAAGAATTTATCTTATTTCACTCTCTATAATTCAGTTATGATGGAAAAATATTTTTTCCTCTATGCGTGACCCACTTTGCATAACAAAAATTAATTTCCCTCACTAATATTTGGCTGGTAAGGGTGAATAGAATTTAACTGAACATCATTGCCATCCAAAATTCTGTATTTATGCTTGTATTCTATTCAAATACTTTGTGAAGTCCAGTTTGGTTACCACGTGAACTTGTATCTTCTTAAACATTCTTTAAATTACCCTGTTAAAGTTTCCAGAGCTTGGAAAATGGAGAGCTTTGTTTCGGTGATCTGCACCTCTCCTTTGCTGAAAGTAGCATACGGGGTATGGTCTTGATCTGACCTTCGTGTATACTGGTTGTGCTGTGCTGTGCTTGGTCATTCAGTCATGTCTGACTCTTTGCAGCCCCATGGACTCTAGCCCACCAGGCTCTTCTGTCCATGGGGATTGTTGGGCAAGAATACTGAAGTGTGTTGCCATTCCCTCCTCCAGGGGATCTTCCCAATCCAGGGATCGAAACCAGATCTCCTGCACTGCAGGCCGAATCTTTACCATCTGAGCCACCAGGGAGGCTCAAGAATACTGGAGTGGGTAGCCTATCCCTTATCCAGGGGAACTTCCTGACCCAGGAATCGAACTGGGTCCACCTGCAATCTCCAGCATTGCAGGTAGACTCTTTACCAACTGAGCTACCCAGGGGGCCCATATATTGGTTCAGTTCAGTTCAGTCGTTCAGCTGTGTCCGACTCTTTGCAACCCCATGAGGTCTGCACGCCAGGCCTCCCTGTCCATCACCATCTCCCGGAGTTCACTCAGACTCATATCCATCGAGTCAGTGATGCCATCCAGCCATCTCATCCTCTGTCGTCCCCTTCTCCTCCTGCCCCCAATCCCTCCCAGCATCAGAGTCTTTTCCAATGAGTCAACTCTTCGAATGAGGTGGCCAAAGTACTGGAGTTTCAGCTTTAGCATCATTCCCTCCAAAGAAATCCCAGGGCTGATCTCCTTCAGAATGGACTCGTTGGGTCTCCTTGCAGTCCAAGGGAATCTCAAGAGACTTCTCCAACACCACAGTTCAAAAGCATGCTCAAAAGTTCATTTTTATGGAGACATTCTGTTAAAGAGTATTAGTCTTGCATGTTTTAAGTACTGTATTTGAAAAAAAAAAAATCCTGAATTTTAACCTTCATTTTGAAATGGTTTCCCTATAATTACCACTCTTAAAACCCATGTTTTATATGTCAGTTTTTACACTAATTACTGTTTTGATGAAAACTATTGCTATTTTCTCAAATGTAGCCTATCTTTAAATTTATTAAAAACTTTAAAAAAGATATTAATATGCAAATAATATATATTAATAAAAATATATCAATAATATATTTTGACTGGTAAGTCTAGATTTTAATCACTCAGAGGCTTTTCTGTTCTCCAAGGTCACCCCAACCAAAACCATCAACCTATATGAAAATTTTGTTACCCCTTGGTGGTTTAATTGGTGTCTTGGGGTTAATTAATTAAAACTCCATAGGATCATCTCATCATATTTTGTTATACCTGTCTCTTCATGGGAAGGTCAGTTTCACTGATTGAAAGTGAAAGACAGTAAAACCCTCGCGTGGCTATTCATACAAATCCTCACTTAGAGAGCAAATGATGATGCTACCTTTGCATTGTGCATTGTCAGGATACCTCAGCTGTTAACCAGTCACCACTGGGCAGGCACTGCCTCTAATACTAGTTATTCTAGAGGTGATGGATTTTTGGTAAACAAGTGGGGCTTATATTTGCTGAGTTCCTTTTACTCTTTAAGAAATCTGCTTGAGTGCATGCCTGTGTTGGGTTAACAATGTACTTAGTATATATTTTGATGTTGAATTGTGTTTATTTGCTGTTAACTATCAGTAGTTGATATAAGCTTATATAGGAGAAATAGTTCTTGCTACTCATGTTAACATTATTGCTTCTTTTGGCTAATAGATCAGTCCAGTGTAAAACTAGGCGTTGATATGCTTATTGTTGATAGTAAGATACAGTCATTATTGAGCTTGAATGACTTCTTAATTGGTGACTGCTTTTAAGCCAGCTATGATGTTATTTTTACTCTCTAGATAAGGTCGTACCCATTTCTAAAAAGCTGTACCTTTGTAAAAGTTGGAGCTTACAATTTTTTGTAATTTTTAAAGTTGAAATAAGTTTCTTTTCTTGGACAATCAAATATCATCAGGCTTGTGAGGCTTGTCACCTCTTCTCTCCATTTTGCAGCATAGATGAGTTTGTTCTTTAAAAAAATTTTATTTGTTTATTTTTGGCTGTGTTAAGTCTTCGTTGCTTTGTGTGGGCTTTCTCTAATTGCAGTGAGCAGGGGCTACTCTTCGTTGCGGAGCACAGGCTGCAGTAATTGCACCACGCAGACTCAGTAGTTGTAGCTCGTGGGCTCTAGAGCACGGGCTCAGCAGTTGTGGCACACGGGCAAAGTTGCTTCACGGCATGTGGAATCTTCCCAGAACAGGATCAAACCCATGTCCCCTGCATTGGCAGGTGGATTCTTATCCACTGCATCACAAGGGACGTCCAATGAGTTTATTCTAATAAACCGTTTATAAGCAGCTCATTTGGTTTTGAGATATTTAGTAATAACTTCCCTTTGTTATGGAGAAGGAGATGGCAACCCACTCCAGTACTCTTGCCTGGAAAATTCCATGGACCTGGAGGAGCCTGGTAGGCTTCAGTCCATGGGGTTGCAAAGAGTTGGACATGACTGAGCAACTTCACTTTACTTCCCTTTGTTACTGTTTACTAGTTAAATCCTTATGCAGAGGTAGAAGAATAACCTTTGCTTTTTATTACTTCAATGCTTCTTTAAAAGCCCACTATGGGGCTTCCCTGGTGGCTCAGACAGTAAAGAATCTGCCTGTAATGCAGGACGCCTGGGTTTGATCCCTGAGTTGGGAGGATACCCTGGAGAAGGGAATGGCAACCCACTCCAGTATTCTTGCCTGGAAAATTCCATGGACTGAGGAAGCTGGCAAGCTACAGTCCATGGAGTTGCAAAGAGTCGGACATGACTGAGTGGCTAACATACATTGCTTCTTCCTCATTTCCTTATGGTCCTTGCTCTATAGTGCCAAAGCTCGTTTTAAATTTTTATCTACTACTTTGAATGTTGAGTGAATGATTCAGTTTGCTTGTGGTTTTTGTGTGTGTGTGTGTGTGTGTATGATAACTGATTTTGTATATTTTATATCCTACAACTTAGTTTGTCTAGCATTTTTTGGTGTAGTTTTTAGAGTTTTCTATATATAGTGACATGTGTGTTAGTTGTCAGTCATGTCCAACTCTTTGTGACCCCTTGGACTGTAGCCCACCAGGCTCCTCTGCCATGGGATTCTCCAGGCAAGAATTCTGGAGTGGACTGACATTCCCTTCTCCAGGGGATCTTTCTGACCCAGGGATTGGACCCGGGTCTCTGTCATTGCAGGAGTTTGTCTGAGCCACCAAGGAAGCTCTTTGTACCATGTCATCTGCAAATAAAGACATTTTACTTTTTCTAAGGCAGATAGATGGGGAAACGGTGGAAACAGTGGCTGACTTTATTATTCTGGGCTCCAAAATCACTGCAGATGGTGATTGCAGCCATGAAATTAAAAGATGCTTACTCCTTGAAAGGAAAGTTATGACCAACCTAGACAGCTTATTGAAAAGCAGAGACATTACTTTTCCAACAATGGTCCGTCTAGTCAAGGCTATGGTTTTTCCAGTAGTCATGTATGGATTTGAGAGTTGGACTATAAAGAAAGCTCAGTGCCAAAGAATTGATGGTTTTGAACTGTGGTGTTGGAGAAGACTCTTGAGAGTCCCTTGGACCGCAAGGAGATCAACCAGTCCATCCTAAAGGAGATCAATCCTGGGTGTTCACTGGAGGGCCTGATGCAGAAGCTGAAACTCCAATACTTTGGCCATCTGATGCGAAGAGCTGACTCATTTGAAAAGACCCTGATGCTGGGAAAGATTGAGGTCAGGAGGAGAAGAGGACGACAGAGGATGAGATGGTTGGGTGGCATCACTGACACAGTGGACATGGGTTTGGGTGGACTCCGGGAGTTGGTGGTGGACAGGGAGGCCTGGCGTGCTGCAGTTCATGGGGTCGCAAAGAGTCAGACATGACTGAGCGACTGAACTGAAGCTGATTTGGATGCTTTTTATTTCTTTTTCCCTGTGTGATGGCCTGGTTAGGATTTACAGTACTCAATTGAATAAAAGTGATCAGAGTGGGTATCCTCGTCTTATTCTTGATCTTGGAAGATAAACTTTCAACTTTCACCATTGAGTGTGATCTTAGCTGTGGGCTTGCCACATATAGCTTTGATTATCTTGAGTTTCACTCACTCTATATCCAGTTAATTGAGAGTTTCTATTATGAATGGATGTTGAATTTTGTCCAGTACTGTTTTCTGCATTACTGAGATGGTCATATTTATCTTAGATTCTGTTAACATTGTATATCACATTGATTTGTGGGTATTGAACTATGCTTTTTGTAATCCCTGAAATAAATCCCACTTGATCATGCTTTGCTGCTGCTGCTAAGTTGCTTCAGTCGTGTCTGACTCTATGCGACCCCATCGACAGCAGCCCACCAGGCTCTACTGTCCCTGGGATTCTCCTGGCAAGAACACTGGAGTGAGTTGGCATTGCCCTCTCCAATGCATGAAAGTGAAAAGTGAAAGTGAAGTTGCTCAGTTGTGTCTGACTCTTAGCGACCCCATGGACTGCAGCCTAGCAGGCTCCTCCATCCATGGGATTCTCCAGGCAAAGAGTACTGGAGTGGGGTGCCATTGCCTTCTACCTGATCATGCTCTATGTTCCCATTAATGTGGTTGAATATTGAATATTGTTGAATTTTTAGAGGATTTTTGCTTGTATTTTCATGTGGGATACCGGCCATTAATTTTCTTGTACTATTCTTTCCAGTTTTGGTATCAGGGTAATTCTGGTCTAGTAGAATGTTTACTAGTATTCTCTTCCTTTTTTATTTTTAAGAGTTTGAGAAAGATTGGTATTAGTTCTTTTTTTTTTTAATTTTTATTTTAACTTTCGTTTACATTACAATACTGTATTGGTTCCGCCAAACATTGACACGAATCCACCACAAGTGCACATGCGTTCCCAAACATGAATCCCCTCCCACCTCCCACCCAACACCATCTCTCTGGGTCCTCTCCATGCACCAGCCCCAAGCATCCTGCATCCTGCATTGGACATAGACTGGCGATTTGTTTCTTACATGGTAGTATACATGTTTCAATGCCATTCTCCCACCTCATCCCACCCTCTCCCTCTCTCTCTCCCCCAGAGTCCAAAAGTTCACTCTATAGATCTGAGTCTCTTTTGTTGTCTCGCATACAGGGTCATCATCACCATCTTTCTAAATTCCATATATATGCGTTAGTACTTAAATGTTTAGAAGAATACACCAACAAAGTCATCTGGTCTGGACTTGTTGAGAGGTTCTGATTACTGATGCAATCTCCTTACTAGTAATTGCTTTGTCATGATTCAGTCTAGGAAGGTTTTATGTTTCTATGAATCCATGCACTTATTCTAAATTGTTTGATTTGTTGGTATATAATTGTACATAACAGTCTCTTAAGGGAACTCCCTGGCGGTCCATTGGTTAGGACTCTGTACTGAACAGGTTTTCTATCCTTCATCAGGGAACTAAGATCCCACAAGCCACACAGCATAGCCAGAAGAAAAGTATTTTATGATCTCTGCATTTCTGTGATATTTGTTGTAAAATTTCATCTTTCATTTCTAATTGTGAGTCTTCCCTTTTTCTCTTGGTGGGTGTGGTTAAAGATTTGCATATTTCATTTATCTTTTCAAAAATCAGGTTTTAGTTTCATTGATCGTTTGTCATTTTAATCTCTATTTTATTTGTTTCTGCTCTGATCTTTGTTATTTCCATCCTTTTACTAACCTTAGGCTTAGTTTGTTCTTTTTCTAAATTTCTTGAAGTGGAAAGTTGTTTACTGTACTGAGATGTTTCTTGTTTCTTAATGTAGGCATTTCTCACTTAATCTCTCCTATAACAGCTTTTGCTCCGTTTTCATTTGCCTCATGACGTTTTTGTTTCTCTAAATTTTTTTGATTCCTTGATTGTTCAGTAACATGTTGTTTAATCTGCACATATCTGTGAATTTTACAGTTTTTTCCTTATAATTGGTTTCTAGTCTCATACTTCTTTGGTTGGAAAAGATGCTTGATATAATTTCAGTCCTCTTGAATTTGTTGAGACTTGTTTTGTGTGATCTATCTCGAATAATGTTCATGTATACTTGAAGAATGTGTATTCTGCTGCTGTTGGATGGAATGTTCTTAAATGTCTGCCAAGTTTATCTGGTCTAACATGTCAGTTACGTCTAGTGTTTTCTTATTGATTTTCTCTCTAGATGATCTATCCATTGATGAAAGTGTAGTCAATAAATAGAAGTCCCTACTACTATAGTATTGCTATTTCTCCCTTTAGGTCTGTTAATATTTGTTTGATATGTTTAGGTTTTTCTAAGTTGAGTGCATAAGTAGTTGCAAATGTTATGTCCTGTTGTTGGATTGGCCCCTTTATAGTTACATGATGATCTTCTTTGACTCTTATTACAAAATTTGTCTTAAGGTCTATTTAACTATAGCTACCCTAGCTTTGGGAGGTATACATTTTTATGAAATATTTTTTTCCCACCCCTTCACTTTTAGTTTGTGTGTATAAACCTGAAATGAGTCTCTCATAGGTAGCACATTGATGGTTCTTGGTTTTGGGTTTTTTTTTTTAATCTATTCAGCCACTCTGTATATCTTTTTTTTTTTTTTTTTTTTTTGAGTTCAGTTCATTTACGTTTAATGCAATTACTTGTTGTTTAGTCACTCAGTCATGTCTGACTCTTTGCAGCCCCATGAAGTACAGCACAACAGCTTCCCTCCTTCACCATCTGGAGTTTCCTCAAACTCATGTCCATTGAGTCAGGATGCCGGCCAGCCATCTCATTCTCTGTCGTCTCCTCCTGTTGCCCTTTGTCTTTCCCAGCATCAGGCTCTCTTCCAGTGAGTCAGCTCTTCCCATCAGGTGTCCAGAGTATTGGAGCTTCCACTTCAACACCAATCCTTCTAATGAATATTCAGGGTTGATTTTCTTACGATTGACTGGTTTGATCTTCTGGCCGTCCACGGGACTCTCAGGAGTCATCTCCAGCATCACAGTTCAAAAGCATCAATTCTTTGATGCTCAGCCTTCTTTATGGTCCAACTCTCACATTCATACATTACTACTGGAAAAACCATAACTTTGACTATACAGACCTTTGTCAGCAAAGTGACTTCTCTGCTTTTACTAATATGGATTTATTGA